>JADLZK010009403.1:0-146709 GCA_015847255.1 Hyparrhenia diplandra
TTGCTGCGCAAATTGACATGGAGAGCGGGCTTTTTATATCAGTTCGGGCCTCATCAAGGATCGAGTAAAGACCTTTACGCCCAGATGGGCGTGAGCCTCGCTTTTTGATTGATGGCCAGTCGATGAACCTGAAGCATAAAGACTCTGGTCGTGAGCTGCTTGTGTCTCAGTATGTGCATACGCTGCTCTCTATCGAGTGTTCCTCTGGCCGCCTTTTAAGTCCAAGGCTAAGCGAAACTCGCTACGCTCCTAGTCGGATAGAGAGGGTTGTCCGTAGAGGAACCCGAACACCCAAAACCTCCCTTTTACAAGGTAACCTGACTCAGTGTTCTATCTCTAGTTGGCAAATGTAAGTCACCGTGAGCTATGGCGTCCATTGCCTCCTCGAGTTGTTTTGTGGCTCGCGAGCTTGACAGAACGCATACAACTCGGGGAGTTCTGATGATCCTAGATTCACAAGCCCCCCGAGCATCTCTCGGGCTCGAGCTCAGGGTTGCTGCGGTTTTTCGGTGAGGCCTGATATAGGCTCTCAAGATCATCTTTACTTGAGTGCAATTTTGTGAGGTGCACTCGTAGGGTGCCCCGAGCTTGCTTTGTACAAAGAGCCGGAAGGTCTTTTGAGTTCTTCTCCGCCTTCGAAGTTCTTTCCGCTGCCGGGCTCTTCTTTCTTCGAGAGAGAGCTCTTGCTCCGCTTAGCTCCCCGAGTATCTCGGAGCCGCTCGCTTCCTCGTGCGGCCTTGACGCGTCTCTTGTCGCTTTCATACGTGTACTTTGTGTCAGTGCACTGTAGGTGTAGTCAGCTTTTTGCTTTTTGGCACGTAGAGCCGGAAGGTTTTGAGTTCTTCCTCCGCTTTCGAAGTTCTTTCGCTGCCTGGAGCACTTTTGATCTTGCTCGTATCCGAGCCCGGAGGCTTAAGGGCTCTTTTTCGCAGATGGAGCTCTTAGAGGTTCTTCGCCTTACTTCCGTGATTTTTGACCGCTTTTTTCCCGGGTCAGCCACGGGAGTCACGCGCTTATCACGCCAGTCGCGAAACGCCGCTAGGCGCGCCATTGCCATAAATTCTTCCGCGTATTTGAGGTGACCGCCCTGGTGGTTGCCTCGCCTTCCTCGGTGGGACTTCTGGTCCAGAGAGCGCAGTAGTTCCGCTTATAAATATGCCTCATTTTTGCTTCGGTGAGGATCCGTAGTATTTTCTTTTTCTTTCTCTCGCTTTTCTTCCTCTAGACGCTTCCTTCTCGTGAGAAAGCTTTTGTTTCGAGCTGCGATCCATGGCGTGTCTTTGAGTGAGTTGGATCAGCCTCGGGCGCTCTTTTAGCCTTTCAGGGTTCTTCCGGGAGGAGGGATGTCTTGTGATATGGAGCAGAAGGGGACTACTCCTGCCGGTTTCTCACACGTGAAAAGTTTTGAGCAGTGCGATGCCCTTGCACCTAAGATGATCTCCTTCTCCTTCGTCTGGTGGGTCGTAGGCCCTTTTCCCATGCCTCTTCTCGATCTCTTTTTGGTGTACCTTTTCTGCTAGTGTAGATATATGCCGCTTCAACCGCATTGGTCGCCGCCGTCTTCGGTGGAAGGTTGTGCTTTTGAGGAATTGCTGAAGATGGTGCTCTTTGGAGGCGCTTTTCCTTCTTTTTCGTGGAGTTAAGCGCCTCTTTCGGGCTCTTTTTCATCTCGCCAGCGGCATGGTGAACCCTAGCCTTCGCAGGGTCTTTTCTTCGCCAGCCGCTTATCATCTGATCTTGGGGCTCATTCCGCCGCTGCCGGATTCTTCGAAAGCCTGTGTGTTTATGGACTTGGGCGCAAGGGTCTGACTTCGGCGCAGCCCCGCTGTTAATACTGTCTTGTGTTCGTGACAGTGTCCGAGCGCTCATCTTCTTCGCCGTGGATGCCGGATTTTCCGCCAAAGATGTAACAATAGGGTTATAGCTCTCGGACTTTTT
Organism: Hyparrhenia diplandra; assembly: GCA_015847255.1. Taxonomy (NCBI): domain Eukaryota; kingdom Viridiplantae; phylum Streptophyta; class Magnoliopsida; order Poales; family Poaceae; genus Hyparrhenia; species Hyparrhenia diplandra. Next base: position 1,939 of record JADLZK010009403.1, read on the forward strand.
GTATCTTTGTACGCTGAGTTTCGCGTAGGCTCCTCGCATCCGAAGCCCCTTTTGTATCTTGTAGGGAGTTGTTTCCATGTAACTTGTAATCTTCGAAAGATGTTGAATAAAGAGATTCGCCCTTTTATCTCGCCTTTGCACTTGTACTGTATGACTGACCGCCTCGTGCAGTACTTGTTGCGCTTTTTGTCCTTCGCTGTCATTGCTGCTTCTCCGAAGTTCTTCTTGCTGATGATTTGATGTGATTGCGCCTTTTAGAGTTCTTCCTTAGGCTTCCGCCTTATGTCCTTTTGTAGGTTCAGCACGAAGTTGTTTGCAGCTCGTAGTGACACGCCATGATTCGGCTGATGACCCAAATTTTGCCTTTCAGACTTTGGTCGCTCATAGTGTTGAAGTCTTAGCTTCTGAGCTGCCGTGGTTGTTCTCCCCGGACCGTCGCCTTTGTCTTCTTGCAGATCTGCCTGAGTGCGAGGTTCTGTCCTCAGCTGCCTTTTGCTGTTTTCTCCTTGACGCGTCGGCAGTTCCGCTTCACGTCTACCGAGTATGTTGGAGTTTTGCACGCTTTCCGTAGAGTTCTTTCTTCTTCAAGGGATCAAATTTTGCCTCAGTTCTCGTAGACTTGGCCGGTGATAGTCCCGGGTCCTCCCGAGATCCAGATCAGTTTTTCCCGGAGTGTCAACCTGCGCTTTTCAGACTTGTTGAGATATGCAGTCTAGCTCCGTCGCTGATTGTTTTTCTCGCTAAAATGACTTCGCTTTCTTTTTGAGACTTGTCGCATGATTGGAGGCTTGTTCTTGAATCTACGCTTCTTTCTCGGAGTATCACTGCCTTTTTCTCAGATTTGCCGACAATAGTTGTAGAGGCTTGCTCCCCGGCCTCGGGAGCTGTTCTTTTCGCAAGAATCAACTCGCTCTTTTGCCAGACTTGCCGAGTAGTTGTAGAGTCTTGCTCCCCGGCCTTCGTGAGTTGTTCTTCAAGATTCAGCTTTGTCTTTCTTTCTCGAGGCTTGAGAGTAGTTGTGGAGTCTTGCCCCCGCTCTCGTGAGTTGTTCTCAAGAATCACTCGCCTTTGCCGTAGACTTGCCGATGGTTGTCAAGCGCCCCTCGCTTTGCCGTGTAGGTTATTTTCCTCTCGCATGTGACTTGTGCTCCTCTTCCTCGGTGACTTGTCGCATTGTTCTGAGGGCTTCCTGTGCCGCTAGGTTTCCCTTTTAGGCCCTCTAGTACTTTGTCCTTTCTCTTTTTGAACTTGCTAGTGTATTTTGCGGGAGTCGGTGCCTCAAAGAGCGTTCTAACCGGGGTTGCCTTTTGGGCTGTGGCTTCCCATGCGCCTGCTGGACTATCGCATGACGTCCTTGAAGGGTTCTCGGCCCGGCCCATTTAAGTGCAATCGCGGATCAAGGTCAAGATGGTTGGGTTCCTATTTCATAACACTACAATCCACCTTTGCCTCGTTTGGCCGCCGCTTCGGAGAGACTTGTGTGAGACGATGGGTTTCTATTTCATAACACTACACCGCTTCACGCCGATTCGGGAAGGCCGCCCACCGCTATTGGACATAGTGGCACTTTCTCGACCCTCGATGGCCTTCGCGACTCAGACGTCCGCATCCTCAACGCCCTTCTTTTCTTCAAGAGTCAAGTTCACGTATCTTCCGCTTAGGGATTTAAGGTGTGGACGTTATTCCGTGAGCTAGGACTTCAGCGTGTTCCACCCTTTGAATTTTGACCTCCGCTCGTGGCTCGCAGTTTGCCTTTCTTGGTCGACTTCTTTCTGCAAAGTGCCACTTTGGGCCGGTTTTGTTCTTCTCCCGTAGGAGGCATCCAGCTCACTGCGTGTTTTATTTTTGCTGAGGTGCCCGTGGTCGCGTATTTTGCGACTCCTTGGATGATCCGCAGTTCTTCTCGTGCTTTGATCTTTCTTTCTTCTTGAAGTATCCCAGAGTTGCTATTACGCTCGCTTCTCTCGCTGTCTTTGAGTTCCTCTCGATTATGGATAGAACCTTCCGAAACCGTTTATGTGCCAAGAGTTTCATTTCTTTCTCCTTTGCATTGCCATCAACTTGTGTGTCTCCTCGTCCTAAAGTATCTTTCTTTTTGACGCATATATGGTCCTTCCCATGGGCCGAAAGGGCTTTGTGCTTGCCTCTTCTCGCCTTTTTGATTTCTCTTGAGTACTGATCTCCTCCGCTGAGTTTCTCTTTCTTGGACGTGTGCTCTTGTCATAGTGCCTTCGAAGTCCTTGTAGATATCTTTATGCTCGGAGGATGGCGCTTGCTCTCACTTCTTCTCGCATAGTCGTATTTCTAGTCTTCTTTTGTTTGTTCCTCTTCTCTTCTTCAAATTGCTCGATCCTTGAGAGCTCCATATGAGGTTCATTGGTAGGATGTGCCTCCGCATCCATAGGTCGAAGAAGGGTGAGTAGCCCCGTTGCTCTCACATTTGAGTTCTTAGGCCCGCATTACAACTTTTTGGGAGTTCTTCTATCCATTTGGCTCCGTAGTCTTTGAGTTCTTCATAAAGTCTTGGCTTTAGTCAGCAGGATGAGTCCGTTTGCTCTTTAGAGCTTGTTTGTTAGCTCGAGGGTGTGCTCCGGATGCGTAGTCTATCCGTATGCCACAATCTTGTGCCCACCTTCGAATTCACGCTGCCGTGAACGGTGATCCGAGGTCGCTGATGATCCCTGCTTGGGCATCCCAAATGCAGGCATGATCTCTTGGATGAACTCGACCGCTTTGGTTGAGCCAAGGTGACAAATGGCTTGTATTCTATCCACTTGGTGAATTTGTCGATGGCGACGTAGATGTACTCATATCCTCCCTTTGGCTCTCTTTGAGTGGTCCGACTCTGATCCAGCCCCCAAAGCATGAGAAAGGCCATGATGGTGGTATGCGGATCGATTGTGTGCCGGGCATTACGCGCTTTTCGTCTTGGCGAACACCGGCATCCTTTTTGCATTTTCTCGACGCGAGTTCTTCAAGGCTTTGAGGGCTGCTGGCCATGAGTATCCTCGTTTCAATGCTTTTCCACGCAGGGTTCTTGTACGCCATGCGGTTTCCACAAAGCATCGAGTGGATTTCTTGGAGGATGTCTTTTCTTCCTGCGAGGAGCTTATGCATTTGGTAGTACTCCTGATGATGCTGCTCTCTTATAAAGCTTGTCTTTGATGAGCCGCGTAGTTCTTGCTTCTTCTCAAGATCCTGGATTTGCTTGACTTTGTCTTGGTGAGTGTCTTGTTCTTGATGAAGTTTATGATGTCTTGATCGAGGGAGTTGTTCTTGACACGGAGAGATTATCATTACTCCGTTTAGGGCTGATTGCTCCATGTTGTATTCTTTTCGGGTTCTCCTGATAGATGGTTTTCAGAGCTCTTAGAAGCGAATACTCACAGTGGGACTTGGGCTCTGTCCGGATCCGGAAGTTTGGCTATGCGTCTGCCCGCACACGTTTGCATCTCTAAGCACGTGTAGGATCTCAAGGCCTTGGAAGTTCGTTTCGGACTTTGCGTCCTTCTCGCGTAATAGAGGCCCATATTGTCCTTTACATGCGGTCAGTCCTTGTTGACTTGATTGATGACAACCTGGAGTCGCCAGTATACTTGTAGTCTCTTGATTCCGAAGTTCTTGCTATCTTGAGGCCATGGATAGGTGCTTCATACTACGCCTCGTTGTTTGTAGCTTGCCACATGATCTCGCAGCACGCATTTCTGAGTTATCTTCCTTCCGGGAGATATGAATAAATCCCTCGGCCTCGCTTCCCCTAGCTTCAATGATCCATGAGTACATGTTCCAATGTTTCTGATGTCGCTTGGGATATGGGTTGTTGGAGCTCCGTCCATTCTCGCTATGAAATCCGGTGAGCTTTTTGGGATTTGATTGCTCTTCCGTGAACTCTAGATTCAGTGCTCTAGTTCCAGCGCCCATTTTGATATTCGGCCTCGTTGAATCTCTCGCTCGTGATGTCACCCGGTGGTGGAGTCGGTTACCACTTTGTTATCTTGTGACTATCGGTAGTGTCGTAGCCTTTGATGTGATGATTATGGTGTAGAGTTGTTTTTGTACATTGAGGGTACCGAGCCTTGGACTCGATAGAACCCGCCACGTAGTAAACGGCCTCTGGACCTTTTTTGGTTGCTCGAGGCCTCTTCTCTTTCCACGATGATTGCCGAGCCGACCACCGTACTCGTTCGTTATGTATAGCGATGGTTCTTCTTGGATCCTTTAGAGGTGTTAGGTTGAGCCATTTGGAGGTACTTGCTTGAGTTCTTCAAACGCTTTGTCGACTTCCCTCTGTCCATTTGAATTCTCCTCTTGTCTTGATAAGTTTGAAGAAGGGTAGCCCTTTCTCTCCAAGCTTGGATCACGACCTGTGGAGTGCCGCCATGCACCGGAGCTTCCGGGCGCCCTTGATGCCGGGGGTTGTGTCATCTCGTTGATGGCCTTGATACGCTTGGTGCTGGCTTCAATGCCTACATTTGTGACCAAGAATCCCAAGAGTCGGCGAAGGCACTCCAAAGGCGCATTTTTGGGTTGAGCTTCTACTTCCACTTGTTGAGGTTCTTGAAAGTCTCTTCCATCTTGAATCGAAGTTTTACGGTTCTCTAGTCTTCACCACCACGCCGCCTACGTAAGCTGCATTTTGCCAATCTGCTCCTCCCAAACAAGTCGTAGACGCTCTTTGATACGTTTGCCCGCGTTCTTCAATCCGGGCGACATTGTTTTATAGCAAAGAGGCACCGAATGGGGTGATGAAAGAGGTCTTGCTCTGATCTTCTTTCTTCGTGTATAACTGGTGATATCCTGAGTAGCAATCCAAGAATTATAGTAGGGCTGATCCTCTTTGGGAGTCCACTATTTGGTCAATCCTTGGTAGCCCGGGGTCCTTGGGGCAATGCTTATTCAGATCTGTGTAGTCCACAATAATATAAGCCAATCTCGAGGTGTTCTTCTTTTTGAACGTGAACGGTGTTGGCAAGCGGTCGAGGATGTAGGATTTCTCGAATGAATCCTACAGTAATTTTGCAATCTCCTTTTTGATGGCTTCTTTCTTTCTCGTGAAAACCTTATTAGTCTTTGCTTGATGGGTTTGGATCCCTATATTGACGTCAGTCACATGCTTTCCGCTTCCCTTTGGTACGCGGGGCATGTTCTGGCCGTTTCCGGCAAATATATCTTTGTGTTGCCTTAGGAAGCCGGTGAGCGTGAATTCTATTTTGGAGATAGATTTATGATCGCCGCCTTGGATGGATCCCTCGCTTGTAGATCAATGTGCTTGATGTCGGCCTCTTCCCCGTGGAACTGAGGAATTGCTTGCTTCTTGGCTGGTATATCGAGTTCTTTTGGGTTTGTATCCTCCGCCATCTGGTTGAGTTCCTTTTCTCCAAGAGCCTCCCTCGCCTTGTTTACAATTTCCACGGCTTGTACGTCACACTTTCGAAAAGCTTTCTTGAGGTCTCCTTTGATGGTAAGAACCCAAAAGGTGTAAGCATCTTTAGTAGAAGATACGGTGAGTGTGGAATAGCCATGAACTTTGCACAGCGTGTCTTCCCATAATACGGCGTGTATGGTGACTCGAGATCTGCTACTTCAAACTTGATGTACTTTCCGTCCGGTAGTTTGATGGAGATCCAAATGTAAGCAGAGCAGGTGACTTGTCCAATCTGGTATAGCCGATCGGGGTACTATTCCATAGAAAGGGGTGCTCAAGGAGCGATAAGTCCGAGAGGTCGAGTCCCATCTTGTCCAGTTGTTTTAGAATATGATGTTTAACGGCTCCTGGCCGATCAATACCTTGGTATCTGATTTGTTGATATTTCTTACACGATCCCAATTAGGAAGGCGAAAAAGAAATATATATGGGATATCTATCTAATCATGTTAGCTTGATATGGGATTAACCTCATGATCCAACAAAGTTTCGGTTAGGCGGTGTTAGTAGTGGGATGTAACATAGTATCATTATCCATAATGGAGTTAATCTCACCGGGATATGTACTCAAGGTATACCACTCATTTCTAGGCATTACCTATACACTAGTCACGTCACCCTAGCAATAACGCTCAAAGAAATGCGGGGCATGGTACTCTTGATTGGCCTTGATAAAAGAATGAACATGATATCTACAAGCGCATTACGAGATAGAAATACCAATTGTAGCACTTCACGGTAGTAATCCGTATCGATTTATATTTTACCACGAGGGAAGGGAGAGTCAATGGAAAGGTAGAGAGAAAAGGATATCTAATGATTTATATTGTGATTTAGTTATGAGATCATCCACTTTTACAAGAATGTAATGCGAGTTGCCATAAGTATCTAACATTACTCAACAGATAAGTCACGCGGATAAAGATAATTATATAAATGATAAATACCTAAGTCTAAGATCATCATATGCCACTAGTATCATACGAGCTATTAACATGTTATAGAAAGAATAGAATGAATATTCCTAAGATACTCCCTAATCATATATGTCAATGAATACTACAATTAGTGCAATACATCTAGCTATCATGGCAAGGTTGGATTACTTCTACACATGGCAAGCATTACCAATAACAACCAAGGGCCGAAACTTGGTCATTATCGTAATAATAAACTTCGGCGTGTCCTACATTCTGAGGGTGGATTCCAAAGGACTCAACAGTCTCTGTCACTCCCGCGATCTACCACACACGCCCGTAATGTAGGGTGCAGTGCGCATAAACGTTGTATAAACACCACGTTTACATTGCTTATCACCCACATAGTGATGATCTATATGGATGCTATACAATTCCATGCATAAAATATAAAGCAATCTTACTAAACTAAACATATAATCATAGCAAGCATAAACACATATCAATAAGAATATAATAATTATATAGATCAAAGCCATAACAATTGTATTCTAAATATAAGAGTACTTACAGGTCGAATACAGAGAGAAGTCTCAAGAACAATGATCCTTGCTACTTCTTGACTATCGTGAACTCAAGATGAACTTGATGTTCAACTAGAACTAGCTAGATAGCTAATTACTTCTAGTATGAACTAGGGGCTTAGGTCTAGACTTGGCTGGACTAGATGGGTATGAGTTGATGAATGAGTATGATAATGATCTTCTCTTCACCCCCTGGGTCGGTTGGGTCTTCTTATATAGTACTTGGTGGTGAACGCCAACCCTTGGATCAAACCGACCTTCAAAGAATCGGTGTAGAAACAACCTCAATGTCGTAGTAAACCGACCTAGGAAGGCGGGGGTGGCCCACCGCGGCGGCCTATTTGGCCTTTGGCGGCCGCCCGGTGGCATGCCACCTTGGCTTCCGTCTTTTCTCGTGTCCTCGAGGTATCTTCTAGAATGTTTTAGTTCACTTTTTCGGGTTGAGTTGCTTCACGGTTAAGTCTTGTCTTCATATGCCTTGTATATTAGGAACTTTCTCCATCGTTCGCGCAATTATCTATCAAGTCCACGAAAGTCACGTAATACCAAACTCATGGAATTATGTTAGTTAGACCCTAGACTTATGTTTGGTCTTTGACTTTAGCCCTTAATTCATGTTTTTTAACTTGTAATTTTTATACTATAACAAGTGTCAACAACGGTCCTCCGGCAATTGTGGGTTCTAGCACCAAAGGATATAGGCCGGCGTTGCCCACACTTGTCCATTGATCCTCCCCCGGTGAACTGAATTGGATATTGGGACCAATTTGAGGTAGTAGAATGCTTCGGGTTCTGCTTTGCCATGATTGATCGTAGAGTCCTAGCTTGTTTTGTCTCTTGCTCTTTGATCGGTACTCGGAGAATATAATATGGCGTTCAAGGATCTCGTTGCTTTGGAAATCCCGGTCTTTGGCTCCTCAATGGCTTCTTCTGTTTTCTTGATTGTTTCCTTTCTGAGTAGAGTTGTTTCCTCCCTTGTACTTCTCACGGAACGTGGTGCAATTTCCGTGCGTGTGCGGAGCTCGAGGTGGTGGTAGATGCGGGGTAGATCTTCTAGCTTGATGTTGCTTCCATTCTCATGCGCCATTGTTGTTGTTGTTGAACCTCCGTTTTGTAAGGTTTCTTTGATTTCTCCGCCATTGCGGCGGTATTATGCGGTCCTCGCTTCTTTTTTGTTGAGAGTTGTTCGATCTTTCTTGAGGGCTTCGAGTTCTTTCTTTCTAGAAAGCGATCTCGAATTCTTTCTTATTTCGATCATCTTCTCATTGATAAGCTTGAACTGCTTTCGTTAGTCCTTTGTCTTTTGTAGAAATCGAAGCGCCATCTTGAGAAAATTCCATTGCGGCGTCTATCACTCTTTTCGGTGATGTGGGTGTACTTGGGACCTCATCTCCCCAAATCTTGGTAGTAATCTCTCGGAGATTCTCGAAACTACGCTTGAGGCTTTTCAACTCGGCTGAGTAATAGGATGGGTGATGATTTCTGAGGATTGCTACGAGAATGCTTTTCGTAAATCTTCGATATCGGATTGAGCCCTCCGATCTTGTCGAACCATTGGGCCGGTAAGAGCCTCTAGGGCCATAGGAAAGAAGACGGCTTTTGCGTCATCATCTCCTCCCCGACTCTCAATGGATTGTGAGTAGACTCGAGCCATTATGCGGGCTACGTTTTCCCATCGTATTTTGAATGGTTTGAAGGGTTGAACTTTGGGGTAGCTTGACTTCTTGCAATCTTCGTGAGCAAGGAAACCCTGTCGTAGCTTTCCGTCGTTCTTTCTTCAAATCCTCCTAAGGTTCTTCCTCCTCTTGGATGGGTTCGGTAGGTCGATATGTTGATTCTGCGACTTCTTCTCGTCGGCTTAGTCTTGGTGTGGGGCTTTCCTTGGGGGTCTCACGATGCTTTTGCCATCCCACCGAGGTGGCTTTGGAGTTGTTGGAACCTCGGCCTTCCCAACCTTTCAAAGAGCGTTGGATCGACTTCTTGGAACATGAGAGCTGTTTGCCTTCGGTGGCGTCCTGGGGTCTCTTTTCGGACATATACTGCAATGCCTCCTTGATGAGTCTCTCCCTCGTCATTAGTGCATGCGGCGGTCTTGGCGGTCAATCAACCCTTGTAGTCTCTCCGGTTTGCCTTTTGATCGTCTTCAACTTCTCTTTCAGATTTCGACCTCTCGTGACCGTGTAGATCGGCGATATTTGTTGAGCTTGCATGCGGCGCATTTGCCCGATCCGGCGTCCTCCATTCAGCTTGTTTCTTCTTAGCCTTTCTTGGCGTTGGTGTTCTCCTTCGTCGTCGAGGGGTTCTTTTCGTCGCCCGAGATGTTGGATAGGCCTTCGTCGGTGGACGATGTCGGGGGCCTACGGGACGGTTAAAGCGGAGTGCGGTTGTAGCCACCATGAAGACTTCCTTTGCGGTACAGCTTAGGTCGCCACTCTTTCCGCTGGGGCCGGACCTTATGATGATGGACCTCCCTGTTTGTCCCGTTGGTGACGATCGGCTTTGGTTGAGGGTTCTTGGCGATGGATGATGCACTCCTACGGGGTTCTTGTTAATATGAGCCCTCTTTTGCGCCCTCTAAAGGAATCTCGTCTTCTCTTGAGTAGTCTGGCGCTCCTCGAATACGCGTAATGTCTTTGCGTTCTGCGTAATCTGTAGGAAATTGAAAAAGGTAACTTTGGACTGATGTCGGGGTTATATCGAACTTCGCCTCCTTTCTCGAGTTGGAAAGGTATTGGTTGAAAAAAGTTTCGAGTTGGAGTAAGCTTCCCCTTATCAAGCGAGTTGGGTCGTGCCGAGTTGCTTCGGAGTTTCTTTCGAGCCCTGATTGTCTCTACCTTCCCCGAGCTGGTTTCGGGTTCGGGCCCTTCCGTGTTGGTTCCGAGCAAGTTTTGAGTTTGTTTCTCGACGAGGGCGGCCGGCTTGTCGTCGATTCTTGGAGCTTCTCGGCGAGATACGGTTCTTCGGTCTCGGAATCGCTTGATGGTGCGGCTTCGAGATTCGCCGTGCGTCGTCGATCTCGCAAGCCCATGAGCGAATGATCGTCTTCTCGTCGATGTACTCATGATGTCATAGTCCGCCCGGACTCTCGTGCTGAAAGTCGGCCGAGAGCCCCTACGGCGCACCGGTGTCGTGTTTTACGGCAAGGCGCCCGCGGGGTGAACCGGGCGGTTGTTCGGGCCTCGACGAACCTGGGCCAGCGGTTTTGTTGCGCGGCGCTGACATGTGACGGGGTTTTTATCTTGGTTCGGGGCCTCGATCAGGATCGATGAACCTTCGTCGATCGGCGTGAGCCTGTTTTTTGATTGATGGGGTTGGCCAGGAAATCGTGGTGAAGCTTCTGACGCGGTGGGTGCCAAGCTTGTGTCTTAATATGTCGTGCTCACTCTCCTCTACGGTGTTTCTTGGCACGCCTTTTATAGTCCAGGGGCCAAAAGGAACTACACATACGTTCCTAGTCGGATCTGAGAGAAGGGTTGTCGTGGGAACCGAACACCCAAACCCTTTACAAAGATAGCTTTGACTAGTGTTCTATCCCTGGATTACAGAAAGTCACTTAGTAGCTATGCTTCATTACCTTCGGGGAGTTGTTTGTGGCAGCGAACTGGATAGAACCCTGCGTACAACTTCGGTAGAGTTCTTTGGTGATCTGTGTATCCACAAATCCCTTCTCTCCCAACCTAGAGATGAATCTGGCGGGGATGCTAAACAACCCATGAGCTTACGGACTCCTTTATGATTGGTTATTGGCTCCATGTTGGTTCTTAGCTGCGACCTTGGTTGGGTTGGCCTCAATACCCTTTTTGCGAGACAATGAACACGAGGAGCATCCACGGGGGAACCCGAACACACATTTCTCACGGGTTGAGCTTGACACCCTTTCGTTTAAGCATTTGAGCGTTGCGCCAAATCTCAACTAGGTTCGCCGTCTTTTCGATTTTACCACTATATGCGTCAACATATGCTTCAACTATTGACCTCTGAGTTCGCCAAACACATGTTGCATGCATATTTGGTAAGTGGCTCTGCGTTCCTTAGCCCAAAAGGCATGGTAAGGTAGCGGTACATTCGAAAAAGGGTGTTATGAGCAGTCGCGAGTTGATCGGACTCTTTCATTTTTTATCGATAGTTGCCGGGTATGCATCAAGAAAGGATAGCGTTTAAGCACCCTGCGGTCGTCGGCGATTTGATCGATCAGCGGTAATGGGAAAGGAACTTTGGGGCATGCTTTATTAAGACTAGTGTAGTCAACACACATACACCATTTTCATTCTTTTTCTCTACTAATACGGGTTATTAGCCACTTTCGGGATGGGACACTTCCTTGATGAACCGGACGCCATTAATACGGATCTCCTCCCCGATGATCTTGGCGCTTGCATCGTCGAATCGCCTCGTTTATTGCATCAGCGGTTTGGAGCGGCTCGGATGTCTAGGGAGTGCTCGGCGACTTCCCCTCGGTATGCTGGCATGTCGAAGGACTCATAAACGTGTTGGCGTTTGCGGAGAAAGTCGGCGAAACGCTTGTTTCCTATTCCCCGGTTGAGCTACGGGCGATGGTGTGGCTTCTCCCGGGCGTTTGGGATCGGTGGAATGGTCTTGGTTGCCTTGGGCTTCGAAGACTGCCATTGTGTGCCGCTTGGCCTCGGGTTCCTCGCACATCTTGTCGAAACTCTTGGAACATCGGCGATAAGTGCCAGATATGGCCGGTGCCTCGGCGTACTCGACACTTTTCGACATCGCAATTATGCGGCGTGGTGATATGTCGAACGGTAGTGATGACTCCGTTAGGCCCTGGCATCTTTAACTTAAGATGCGTGTAGTTAGGTACAGCCATGAACTTGGCGTAACATGGCCCCGACCCGATACGGCATGGTAGACCCTCGAACGAGGACCTCAAAGTTAGGGTTTCTCGTCCCGGAAGTTCGAAGAGTCTTGAAATGCGGTAGTAAGTCAATCGCCGAGGGGCTTCACGCTTCGGGAAACAATACCGTTGAAGTTGGCCCCCTCTGCGGATCTTTGATTTGTCAATTTTGAGCAAGTCGAGGGTTTCTTCGTAGATGAGATTGAGACTACTCCCTCCGATCCATGAGGGACCTTGGTTATTTTTGTGTTGCCGATGATTGGATCTACCACCAATGGGTATGCTCCCGGGTTCGGGGATGTGGTCTGCGGATGATCTTTTTCGAGCGTGATCGCGGTCGACCATTTCACGAAGCTTGGGGGTGGGTGGCTTCCATGAAGATACCTCGCGTCGCTCCTTCTTTCTTTGTCGCGCGATCATATTGCTTGTTACGCCTCCGAAGATCATGAAGCAATTGTTGACCTTTGGGAACTTGGAATCTTCTCCATCCTCCATCTCGGGCTCTTCTTTCTTCTCTTCATCTTCGGGGAATTGTCGAGCTTGTTGAAGTGCTTGCGGAGGGTCTTGCATTCTTCTAAGGTATGCTTGCGGGGATATTGATGGTTGGTGCGGGGTTTTTAAACATGTCGTCGAACTTGCAGGGCGCCGAGGCCCCTTTTTGTCCACGGCCGCGACAAGATCCTCCTCGAAGTCACTCTGCGCCAAACCCTTACCTTATGCGCCCTTGTTCTTTTTCTTCTTTTTAGCGTCAGGGGTTTTGACCCCTCGGCCTCGTCCTCTCGGCGCTTCCCTTTCTTGAAACCTGATCGAAGAGTGCTCGCGGCCTCCTCGCCACTTGCGAACTTGGTTGCAATGTCCATCGGTCGTTGGCTTCGGTTGGGGTTTGGTGCTGAATTTGGCGACAAGCTCTCGGCGGGTGGTGCACGCCGGGGAAGGCTCAATGGCGTCAGTCTGCATTACATTCGGGAGTTCGTTTTCTTTGCTTGGCCCGGATGTAGGTCGCGTGGGGAACCGTCGGGCTTTTGGCGGCAATTCACGAGGTCCCGGGGAGTTTCGGGCGCAAGTATGTGCCTTGAAAATTTCCTCTAAAGACCCTTACTAGGTCATCGGCTGAAATCTGGTTAGGTGGGAGATGCTCGAGCCATGCTGCCGTGCCGGCTTCGAGAGGTAAAGGGGCGGGGTTGCGGATGATGACCTTGTCGTCATGGGCTCCTGCAAAGCTGGCGAGGCCAACCCGATAATCATCGGCCCGGACCTCGGGCGTGTCTCGTCGGAGTGAATTTCAATATGGCTCGGGGGGTCCTCGGAAGCGCGGGCGGCGCCCTTCGGTTTCCCTAGTAAAGACTTGAGGCCCCGGGGGGTCGGGTGAGCCGTTTCGCTCGTTTCGGCTGCCTCGGCGCTGCTCGATTTCTTCTTCCCTTAAATCGGGGGGCTGTTGGTTATCTGGAACCGTCCCGGTTGTCCTCTTGCTGGCTATAGTTTGGGCGGTGTTCCTCGAGGCGTTGCCAAACATCGCGATTGGATAGATTGTCGGCTAGTCGGCTCCGAGCGGATCGTCTTAGGGGCTCGGCTTTGCTCGGGTTAGTGAGGCTTGTCGGCTGCGCATTGACTCTTGATGTCTTGAGGTGGCATAGTTCCTGAAAGCCGAGCTCTCGGCTTGTTGACTCTTTGACTCTATCAAAGGATTACGCCCAGGCCCATCACGTAGCCTCCTCCCAGCCGGTGGTCGAGGTTGGGCATTTCCGAACAAAGCATTTACAGGCCGGCTACGTTAAGGCTGGCGTGGTTGAAGGGGGAGCCGGCACCCTCGGGGGCCGCGAGTTGTTCCCGTATTGGCACGGCCGCTCGGGGCTTGAGGTGCTCGCGGGTTTCTTGCTTCGTTGGGCGTTCCGGCGGATGGTTTGCTCTAATCGTCGCACGCTGCGTTCAGCCTCTCGGCTTGAAGTCGGGCTTCAATGTCGTAGAGGCGTGTGTTTTGCCAGGGCCGCAACTAGACGTCGGGGCGGGAGGCTCGCTGGTGCCGGCGGGACACGTCGTCAGCGGCCCGGGACTTCTCGCGTTGTCATCACTTTCTTCGGGGTCGATAAGTTGACCATCTACGAGCTCAATGTTATAGCATTCGAAGGGAGTCACAATATTCATTATTGAAAAAAAAACTGAATTTAAAATCTACAATGGTGTGTCGTCCTAGGGGGATACCTAAACTTAGATGTTCATCATGGATCTCCGAAAGTAGGGCCGACCATCCCTTTTAGAAAGGGGGGTACCTTCGGCCCATTGGTGAGCAGTCGTCAGTTTGGACTAGCGGCACGAAGTCTTCATAGTGTCCCAGCGCGCCCGGACGTGCGTGCCCTAGTACGGGGAACCCCTGGTTCGCTTTGACCGTAGTGATGGGACGGCGTGGTGGTCGCCGTTGCCAGCGCCTCGTGGATATGCGGGGGCGTTGTTGTCGTGCGGTGCTTACGCCCATATCCAAGCTTCTCCGGTGGGCGAATGGGCGCTCGCCGTGGGGCTCATGGGCTCTCCATTTGCCCCGTTCTCTCCTATAGGCGCCATTGACGTTGCTTTCATAGCGAGCGCTCCTCTTCCGTCCCGGTGTCGGCGAGCACGGGGAAAAGGTAAATGAATGGCTGCGCTGTGGCGTCGTCGTCGGCGGTTCGCCCCCTCGGCGGCGATCCCATGATGTCGATTGCGCCCCTTGGTGCCAGGGAGCGGTTGTCGCCGATCCGTTCGGAAGGGAGATTGCGGGATGTTGTGATCGGCGCGAACTCGAGGCCGCCCGAATCGCGAGGAACATTCCCCGTCCTCTTCGTGATCCGGATGAATAGGGCGGGAAGGTGGCGATGTCGCCATCTAGGTTTTGGGAAGTGATCTTCGCGCGGTAGCTCCCCGGGCGGCGCCAACCGCCGGTGTTTTGAGAACGGGGTATCCCAAGCACCGGCAATAATATATAAGCCGCTGGCGCTCCCCGCTGATGGCGTGTGCGAGCTGGAAGGCCCAGGCGTTTATCCCGGTTCAGGTCATGGGGCCCTACGTCCGGCCAGGTGTGTCTCTTTCGTGTTACTCGCACCAATTGTGCACAAGAACCAAAGCGGTTACAGGATGTTTTTGGGAATGAAGTAAGACTTCAATCGGAATGAAGCGGCTAAGTGTGAAAACCTAGGCGGGGAGAGATCCCCTCTAGTGTAGCATTACTCCCCCTTATTATAGTGTAAAAGGAGAGATAATGTATACAATACGTGTCATGTACAAATGCTCTTTGTGTCTACTATCCGTAGCCGTTAGGCATGCCATGCCCGAGCCCGGACCTCGGGTTCTCATAAGGGAGTACCACTCGGTGTGGACGCGTGTCTTGGAGTCTCTTGTGTTCGTGTCCGTCGCGAGGGGAGGGTCTCGAGGGCCAAATGGTGACCCTCGGATCCCCTTATGGTCCACGGTTGGCTTGGCCCGTGTCATGGCGTGGTGTCAACGTCGAGGGTCCTTGAACTCGTGTCGCGGTCATGAAGCCGCAAGCAAATAAACGGTAGAGTTGTGTTTCCCCCGTCGGGTGGGTGGCGTGTGTGATAAATGTTACCTTTATGTCCCATCAACGGGGACGCGGAGATAACGAGGTTAGATGAATCGACAGGGCAATCGATTGCCCTGTCATCGTGGCCTGTGAAGCAGGCGCATTAAATGCGGCTGCCCCCACTACCGGTTCGGCTTCCCAAGGCGCGCCCCGAGGTGGCGTTCCTAGAGAGAGGAGCCATGAGCCGAGGTCCCCTCTATCCTCGGGCGGGCGGAGAAGTCTCACCCGAGGGTTGTGGTCCTCGGGTGAGGCAGGGATCGTCTCCAGAGACCCCGTGTCCTCGGGCGGGGCGGAACCTAGTCCCCGAGGCTTTGCCCCTCGGGGTGGGAGTAGGTCGTGGCAGCGCCGGCTATCCCGGGCGGCGTCGTATCTACGCAGCGGATTTTGGCCCCGTATGTGGATGGGCTTCAATAAGCCTATTGGGATTGTCTTCCCTAGATTTGTGTCGACTCCGTTGGTCCTCATTTTCTTTATTTCAGAGATTTTACCCCGGGCCCTCCTGGCTTAGCTGGGGCAATTTTGGTAAGTTGGGCCTTGCCAACAGAGTGTTTGGAGAGGGGCTGCCTTGGGCTTCTAAAGGGGGCCCAAGAGAGCTTTCCGTATATTAAGTCCTTCTTAGCGAATTTGCAGGCTTGGAGCCGGCCTTCGTCCTCCTGGTCGTCTCTCAGGCCCAAAATGCGTCTTAGGTCGTCAACTTCGGCGTCGTCTTCTCATCAGTCCTTCTTTTTGGGCCTTGGGGCCGCGCCATCCTTCATGGGCCTATTTTCCTTATGGGGCGATTATTTTCGCCCCGACATTAACCGTGGCGGTTTTTGCCTTGGCCGGGGGGCTGCCAGCAACCTATTTTTTTCGTGGCGGTTTTTGAAATGCCCGCCACGAAAAATAAAAACTAAACACCATGCAAGTTCAATTCGTAGTAGTGGCCCTAACCATGCACATGCATTCTACAACTTATGGCCGGTTTATACCCGTTTAGAACGCATAAATTTCATGAGAATCAGTTTATATACTTTCGTAGAGAAAAGCATAAATAGAGATTCCCGCATTCGAGACAGAGCCTTAAATTGGATCAACAGTATTGTTTGGCCAGAGAACGACAACACTTGTTTTTTTTCCCTTGATAAAAAGCAAGGGTATACGATTGACTAGATGAGCTAGCGAAACATGTTGTGTGCATGCTGATGAACGTGGACGTGGCACCGGTGATAATTCTGTCGTCTGTTCGACGCGGTGAACGGTGCACGCCTGGACGGCACATCGAAAGCGAAAGAGAGCAGGTACGGTATGTATATCTAGGTACGCAGGTTAATTATACTCCGAATATACCGGCAGGACAAGAGATTGTACGTTATATTATAGTATATATGCATGCTGCCGTATGCGCGCTTGTAGCTAGGGATGGAACAGAATAATTTAATCAAAACCTAAAATCTAATGACGGCAGCAGCTGCTAATAAAAGGGCAGCTGCCGTCCCTAATGCGCTCCAACACGATACACAGCCTATTAAACCAAAACTGATGACACAACATCAAGACAGATTCAAGATGCTGACTTGTTTTGATGATTCCGAAAAGGTAGACCAGTTGAAACAAATTTCATTGGCTTCTTTATAAAATTATCTTTCCAACAATATGTGTTGTGTCGCAATCAGAGTCCGGATGCGTCCGTAAGACCAAGTTTAGTGCAGACTGTCCTGGAGGTCGGGACAAACTCAGTCTTGGTTGTACTGGACCTCCAGCTTGCACGCCCTTGCTTCACCTCTTCTCCTTCCAGCATCACAAAGCACTTCTTGACCCTCTCCAATGTTCCTAAGCAATATAAAATTATTAAGTAGCAATATATTCTTAAAAGTATGAAACGAATCACATAAGAATGAACTCACCTCTAAATTTAGCTTGCGCTTCGTGCTCGGGTCATTGGACCTCACATATTGGTTAGAGGATCAGCGGGTGTATCGGAAGGAGTGATGTCCTTATCAAACATCTACTCCCAGCCTCCGTCCTAGGAAAAGCTATGGGATACGTCTTTGGTAAAAACTTTTCAACTCTAATATTTCTATCTCTAAATAAATTTACTATGAAAGTACATTCAAAGGTCTTGTAATTATACTAATTATGTATCATAAATATCAATATTTTTTTTATATTTTTTGTCCGAGTCAAAGATTGTTGACTTTTTGAAAACGATAACGACTTTTTCTTTTGAGGGAGTATGTATCCAGGCGCGGATTGACAGGAGAGGGGTTTAATAAAACAAAAAAGACCTGCTAGCTTCTGACTTTTTTTTTTAGCTCGCTCTCAATGACTCCATGGCTCCACAGCGGCTGCCTTCCCCACCGTACCTAACCGTAATGTGCGCGATCGAGAGGTAGATGAATAGATGATGATGGGACGTGCCTCTCGACGTTGCTAAAGGCCGGTCGCAACGTCCCAAGGTTCGATCGGGCCTAGTTTTGCTTGCCTTTCCTCTCTCGCGCAGTCTCGCAGCTCGATCGACGACCTGTCTGTCATCTACGGAGAGTACACCAATGCAACAGCTGCCGCCAGCCGGCCGTTAGATTACGTGGCCTGTCTCTCCATTCGCCCGGTTGTACCATTGTCCACGTCCTTTTCGCCACTCTCTATATCGATTCTTCATGCAGGCTTACTATGCAAACCTACGCAAAAGCTTTATCACAGTTCGCCAATGTCGAGGCTTGACACTCATCAGGCAAACCACTCGTTACCGTTTTCGTCGCTGTCATGCCAACTAATTATGCCGAGCGTTGAAAAAAAAAATACTCGGTAAATTTTTATCGAGTGCACTGGTTTTTTGACACTCGGCAAATTACCTTTGCCGAATATTTTATGTAGCGTGAGTCGTTTGCTGAGTGCAACCGTTGGTACTGTTTACCGAGTGTTTTCCGTGGTTTGCCCAGTGTCCAAGACGTGGTTGTCTCCCGTTGTGACGCTAATGGCTCACCGTACAAAACACCCAGGCCCAATGCTGTAACCCAGACAGACACGTCACCATAATCTAGCGCGGGTTTGTTAGTCTAGCTAGCGCCGCTGTAGCTTCTTCCAACGTTGCTGCTTTGTGTTTAGTTAAAAGAAGAGTTTTTGGTGTTAAATCAGAATGAAGGCGCAAATTTGAAGCATTAAACATGTACAGATAAAAAATAAATTATATAATCAATCTGTAAACTACAAGACGAATTTATTAAACCTAATTAATCTATCATTAGCACATATGTTTCTGTAGGGAAGAAGCCACCCCAATCCGTCGCATCTCTCGCAGGCTCAACCCTCCTCGATCTGGTGCCATGGCGCAGAGTGCGCAATCCAACGCTGGCCCATCGTTTTGACCCGAGGCCAGAGATTCGGGCCAAGAAGGTTCTTCTCAGGAAGTGGAGGCCGACGTCGGACCCTCCATCGCCAGATGTCCTTGACAACTCCTACAATGACAAGTTCCATGACGCCTTTGGGGAGCCTCTCTCCTCCGTGAAGCGCGTGGCCATTCACTCAGCGATGAAGCTATTCGCGTCGCGTCCGTGGCAGCTTAGGTCTGCCGGTTTGACTCCACCTAGTGGATGTGGGTAGCGTGTTTCTAGTCCTTTGTATCTCGTTTTATTTGTTGTTGTCTGCTATCCTAGCCTCTCGGTCCGATAGCGAACTTATTGTACCTTGTCATTCCTTCTTAATTAAATACACATGAACTCGTGTTCTAAGAAAAAAAAAACATGTGTTACTGTAGTATATTAGTGTCTAATCATAGACTAATTAGGCTTAAAAGATTCCTCTCGTAATTTACAAGCAAACTGAAACTGTGTAATTAGTTTTTTTTCATTTCATGTGCATTTAATGCTCCATACATGTGCCGCAACATTCATGATAGGTGTAAAGTTTTTGACATGGGAACTAAACAAGGCTGGGCATCCGCAATGATGCTATCTACGTAGCTAGCTGATAGGGAGGCGATAGACAAATTTTTTTTGACTATTTTATACCTTTTACTCAAGTGGACCCATACCTGATCCTCTCTCAGATTTTTGGAATACGTGAAATAGATAGGCATTGCTGATTTGCCAACTTGTTTGAGGGGTGTTTTGAGTGACTTCGGCCTAGGATGACAGCTCCATTTGTAAAACTGTTTGGAGATGCTCTTACGATAGTTTGATAGTTTGAATTTTTTTTCCTCGAATACGCAAAAGGTTTGCGCATCATTGTTTTTAAGCAGAGGGTTTGTTACAACACGCAAAATGCGCGTACTTGAGGAAATAAAAGATTTACAATAAGCGCTTCCTCTCAGTTTGGTTCTCTCTGCTGATTACTCGCGAATTAGACAACTTAATTTGCGTGCTCCGGCTTCGATCCATAGGTCAGCAGTGCACTTGATGAGGGAGAGGAGCTGGCTGGTAGTGGCGGCTTCATTGCAGAAGCATCGGCATTCCTTTCCTTCTAGGCGAGCCACGCCCCAAGCATGAATAGGGTGTCGGCTTCTTTTCTTTGTCTCCGTGCCATCTTTGTCGCGGCGCTCCCACCAATCGGTCAACGTGGCGTCCCCCACCCGGGAAGAATCGACTCAAGCACCGCCCGGCATTGTCCACCATATCCGCCTCGAGAAGGGCGGGAGGCTATGATGTGGTTAATGGATTCGAGGCTCCCGGTCGCGCAGAGGAAGCGGTTGTCGGTCGCCGGCAAAGGCCGTGTCGATCTCCTTTCCGTCGCAGTCCGGTGCCTCCCTCCGAACCATAAAGCCACATGAAGATCTTGACTCGGGAGAGGTGCCCATGTCTTCGGATTCTCTTACATCCCGAAATTGGTATTGTGTTGGTCATCGAGCCGCATATGCTGACTTGGTGGAGTACTTGCCACTAGAAGCCCATCTCCACACCCGGCCGGTCGGCATTATCGTTGAGTTGCACACGCTTTCGACGAGGTCCTATAGTCTCGGGTAGTCTTGGATGATTGCCACCGCATGCCCCCGTGTCTGCGTGGTCCATGTGCGCCTGGTGTAGACCGTCTGCGACAATGGTGTTGGCCATCCACCGGTGGGTCGACGTACTCTCGGCAATGCCGACGCTATGTCCCGCGACCGCCTTCCCTTGTAACCACCGTCCCGTCGAACATGGTGGGCGGCCGTTCCCAATTTCGTGTAGGTGGACTGGCGAAGAAGTCCTGTACCTCCTGGAGGCGGTCAGCGGTAGGTCGACCCATGCCGGTTCTCATCCGATTTTGCAAACCAAAGACACCGGTGCAGAAGCGCAATGGATGTGAGGCGCAGTCAGGATGCCCAAGCCCCCGCTTCGAGGGGTCGGCATACCGTAGTCCAGCAACCATGCACTTCCCGTGCACGCCGCCATCTTTGCCTCGCCGGAAGAATCTCTGCGCAGATCTTCGTTGATCTCGTCGGTTTCCCACATTGGGGAGTCCGTCGACCAACATGGTGTAGATGGGGATTGCCGAGAGGAACGACTTTACCCGGATGAGCCTTCCACTCCTTGCCATGAGCGGTCCATGGCAGGCCGGCGGCCTATCGGATTGGATCCCGCCTTGGGGATCTTCCCGGTGCTAGCGAAGTCCCGTGTAAGTGACCGGGAACTCGACGCTCGGCACCCGATGATCTCGTTAGGTCTTGAAGGTTGGCGTCGGGCGTGAAGATGGGCGTGATGGAGCACTTAGTCGTTGGTACTTAACCCGGACGTCCGCGCGAAGATCATAAGTACTTCCTTAATCACCCTAGCATCGCGGCGTGGGGGTGTAAGAAAATGATGACGTCATCCGCGTATAGGCTGTAGTGATGTTTGATGGTCGTTGTACTCGGGCGTAGGGAGCCCATCGTCCCCTTGCCGTTGCCGCCAATCTCGCTAGGACTTCCATGACGAGGATGAAAAGCATCGGGAAAGCGAGTCTCCTTGGCGGACACCTCTCCCGTGTATGATGGCCTTGACGGGTTGCCCATTTAGAAGAATCGCGACGTTGTCGAAGATAGCGGGAGGCCCCGATCTACGGCGGTGCTCTCCAAACCCGAAAGCTCGCGCGTCAGCGGAACGACCAAGAGGCGCGGTCGAAGGCCTTGGAGATGTCGAGCTTGAGTAGCTTCTTTGGAATTTTCTTCTTGCGAAGGTAGACGCCGCCCTCCGGGCCGAACTTGAAGTTGTCGCGGTATCATGCGCCCCCGGATGAAGGCGTTCGGTTGGTCGAAATGAGGTCCGCCAACCTTGGAGCCAGCGCGTAGCCATTAGTTTGGACACCAAGTTCCCGGGCGTATCATCGAAATCGGTCGATAGTCCGCTGGGGATGTAACGTCGGCTTCTTAGGAAGCAAAAGACGTTGAAAGCGTTGTTCGTGCTTTTGAATTCCCGGCTGTCCCGAAGAAGGAGTTGATGGCGGCCATGATGTCATCCTTGATGATCTGCCAGGTGGACTTGTAGAATGCACCTGTGAATCCATCAGGTCCAGGTGCCCAATCTGCTAGCATGTCCTTGACCGCTGCTGCCACTTCGTCCTCCGAGAAGGGCAGGTCCAACGATGCTAGTAGATCGGTAGGTAGAATACCAATCTCTGCGAAGTCCATGACTGCTGCGGCTGCCCCAAGCTGGCCGAATACTCCTCTGAAGTGGCTGTGGATGACGTCTTGCATTGCGTCGAAGGGCGTGCAGAAGGTGCCACTGTCGTCTTTGAGTCTTCGGATGGAGTTCTTCCGCTTCCTTCCACGCGCCAAGAGGTGAAAGTATTTGGTGTTGCGTCACCCTCCACTAAGTATCTCACTCTGGATCTTTGCCGCGCCATTGTGCGCTCTAGGGACGCGAGCCCGAGGCACTTGAGCTTGAGATCCTTGCGTAGGTGGAATTCTTCATCATCGAGGCTTCGCCGCTCTGAAGCTTGGTCAAGCCTGAGAATGAATTCCTGCGCCAGCAACAACTGCTCCCTCACGTTGCCGACTCGGCTGTCCGCCCATGACTGAAGCTCACGCTTCAAGTTACGGAGGAGGCCATCAAGGCGTCGCAACGGATCGGAGATAGCTGGGTCACACACCCAGCCTCTGACGACCGCCTCCTGGAATCCGGCTACCTTGGGCCAGAAGGCCTCGAAGTGGAAGCGCCTTTTGTGGTGCAAGGCTAGGTTCGTCTGCAGGAGCAGCGGGCAGTGATCCGAAGCGTCAGAAGAGAGAGCCTGCAGGTGACATTCGAAGATATGGGAGTATACGCGGGCACGTACGATATGGAAATACTATGTGCATACATAAGTATGGAAATAGTATTGCCGAATACGGTTTTACGAATTTACGGTGATAATAGTTACAATCAACGCTGCACGCTCGCACGCACGCAAGTATAGCTCAAGTTTACACTTTTGTAGTGCCGCTGTGCATGCATGCATGCATGCACCAAGGTTGGAGAGCAGAGCTAGCTACTCTATGGAGTAGCAGCACTGCTTGAACGCCTCCAGGTTGTGCTGGAACACCGGCACGAAGGCGTCCACGCTGCCGTCGCCCAGGTACGACGGCACCAGGAACAGCATCCCCTCCGTGGGGAAGTAGGACGGCATGAAGTAGCTCGGGCTGCCGGCGCCGAAGTCCAGCTCATAGAACGGGAACGTCAGCCAGCTGTCCACCTCGAGGTCCGGGCACAGCATGTCCTTGAGCACGGCCGTCGTCTCCAGACCTTCCTTCTCCACGGCGCCGGAGCTCGCGAAGTCCACGAACGACTGGAAGTAGGCGCCGTCGGCCCGAGCGACGGCGTCGTGGATCGCCTGCGCCGCGTGCTTCAGCGGTCGGTTGAGGAGGTTGCCCACCGTGGCGCGCGCGGGAACGCCCAGAGGACCAGGTTGCCGAAGTAGCCGGCCGGCGCCGCGACTTGTCGCCGCCCGTCGACAGATATGCGGATGGTGGAGATCTGGAGCGGGTTGCCGAGCCCGCGCGCGCGCGTCATCGCGCGCCAGACGTGGGCCAGGATCGTCTCGAAGCGGCTGAAGGGGCGGCCACGGCCTTCGGACGCCTTGGCGCGGAGCCCCGCGACGAAGTCCTTGGTGAAGTGCACCTTGTGGATCACGATGTTGTGCTGGGTGTCGCCGTGGCCATGGGCCGGCACCGGCGCGGTGGGCCTGTAGTATTCCACGCCGCGGTGCTCGAACTCGACGCGCGGCGGGTGGCGCGGCGGGAAGAGCCCCGAGTGGTGGACCGGCGGCGACGGGCCGACGGGGAGTCCTCGCGCGGCGCGGCCCCAAGCGACGAGGAAGTCACTGGTGGCGTGGCCGTCCGCCACGACGTGGTTGCTGGTGAACCCCACGGCGAGGGAGCCGCACGCGAACCGCGTGAGCTGCACCAGCACCACCTCCTGGATGCCGCCGTCCAGGTCCGGGTGCAGGCGCAGCACGAGGGGCGACGGCTTGGTGGGGGGCAATGTCGGCGAGGTGCGCGTCGACGGACGCCTCGACTAGGCGGGCGCCGTTGTCGTTGAGCAGAACCCCGGCGCTCCGTCGTCCGGACCCGGGCGGACCTGACCGGCGAAGAGCCGGTACGCGCCCAGTACCGCGGCGAGGCCGCGCTCGATGTCGACCGTGGAGGGACCCGGCGGAGAGAAGGCGTAGATGATGGCCATCTGCATGTGGTACGTGACCTTGTCGAACACCGACGACGGCACGTGCTCCGTGGTGTCCGGCCGCGGCGCGCCCGCCGGGTACGACGGTTTCACGAGCTTGGAGCTCAGCACCTTCACCTCCATGGCGAGATCGATCGATCAACCGATGGACCACTAGAAAAAAACGCTCGCGCGCGCTCGTACGACGAGAGAATTGGATATCCGTGTCTCCAACCGTCGCGCTTTGCAGTTTTACCCTCCGAATCGTGGGTCTCGAAGCATTAGGCTCTTGATTTTCATGCCGCCCATCATTTGGCAATATTTAATACATGTATTTTGCACCCAAACTACCCATTCTACCCTTATACTCGTTGGCTACCTCTCAGGCCGCCGCCGGCGCCTGTGCACGCACCTGGGCAGGCTTGCTTTGCTTGCCGTGCGACCTGCTGTACCAGGCAGCTGTGCACGCACCTGGGCACGGCAGAGGGCGGCAACCACGACGTTGTTGGATAGGCCGGTGGCAGCCATTGCTGGTGGCGGTTGCGGCTGCGGCTGGAGCCGCCGGCCCTAGGCGCCACTAGGCTGGTACGTGGCGGACAGACCGGTGGTGGTCGTGGCTGCACTGGAGGTGGTGTAGCCAGGCCGGTGTCGTCGTCATCTGTCGCGAGCCATGGACTCGAGACTAGGGTCATGACGGGGAGAAGACCGAACAGACGCGACGCTTGGAAACGAAAGGGTATAATCGTCTCATGAGGTTCTATATCTATACTATAATCTATACTATATCTATATCTATATCTACTAACAAAAGCGAAGAAATTTCCGTCGTCCACTCTCTTTTGGTCTGCCCTCTCTTGTCCACATTTTGTTTTTCTAGCGGCCTACTGTCGGCCGCCCTCTCCGTAGGCTGTACATATCAAATAGGAATCCAAATCCAAATCCAAGAAATATAGACCTTTCCTAATCTCCTCGGCTTTGAGATCCCCCGAACGCCATAAGTATCTCCCTAAAACCATAGTACCAAATACTATACTCAGTCTGTGCACAGGTTCACCATTGCACGCTAGCAGCGGCAGGGGCTAGGGTGTAAAAAGAGTGACACCGGCTCTAGTAAAAGTGGAGGCTGGCGCAGAGAGATCCTTCAAGGTAGCGTGGGGAGGGGGGAGGAGGAGGCCGGCGACAGCGATGCGTTGTTGCCCCTCCGAGCGATGTGGCCATGCGGGGATATGTGTGCGTGCCAGCAGAAAGTGTCATGGAAGGAAGAAGGCCACCACGGGCCACACGCCGGGATGAGAAAAAAAAACCTTCACCCTCTAACCAGTCAGCCCATTTTAATTTGACTTCACACAGGAATCGCTCGTCGACCTATATCTAAAAAAATTAGTAGCACAGAATGCCGCCATACGACCGAGACATCATACAGATCGGTCGTTGTGAAGGTATGCAATAAAACAACTGGTCATTGCGTGTATAAACTACTGCTACATGGCCTGCACTCTCTGCATTTGCATGTGATGCTAGCTACCTTTTGCAGGTTGTCATTAGGTTTTGAAATATTTGAGATAAAATTTAGAGATATGTACATGCTTAAATTTATGTCTATGGCTTCAGATAAGCATTGTTTTTTTTATTGGTAGGTAAATGTACGGTTGTTTCCAATCTTTGTACTATATTTATTTAATTCAACC
Source organism: Hyparrhenia diplandra (assembly GCA_015847255.1). Classification (NCBI taxonomy): domain Eukaryota; kingdom Viridiplantae; phylum Streptophyta; class Magnoliopsida; order Poales; family Poaceae; genus Hyparrhenia; species Hyparrhenia diplandra. The sequence goes on from JADLZK010009403.1 coordinate 27,543, forward strand.
AATATATGGTCTCTAATTCTAAAGTGTATCAGAACAAATGACACTAGATATAAAACTCACTGCAAAGTACGGGCATATTTACTACTCTATTAATAAAGGGACAAAATTTCCATGGTCTATCCATTTTTTAATCCGCCCTCCCTGAACTAACTTTGACACGAACAAACCATTTTCATCCGAAGCGTCCGTCGAAAAGGCCCTTTCCCCTGTGCTGTGGAGGCCGGTGCTTGGTCGGTGCTCTTGCTTCGTCGCGCTGGTCGTCGTGGTTGTGCCTATTTGCACTTATTGCTGCTCTTCATTTTGGTTTGTACAGTTGATGGTTGTCGTTAAAGAGACATATCGGGTGCTCCTTGACCGTGGTGCCGGGTTCACGTGACTTGAGGGTGTCTTTGTGTCGGCGCTCGCCCGTGGCCCCGCCTAAAAGTGACTCGGAGGGGTATCTTTGTGTCGGTGCTTCTTGCACGCGGTCTAGGCCCTCAGTGACTCGGAGGAGCACTCGGGTTCCACTGTTCATCTACGGCTATGATCGCCACCGGCTTTCTTGGTGTTGAGTTTTCTTCAATTTTAGGCTTGTTTTGCGGGTTTGTTAGGTGCAGGGCCTCTCCCGCCTTCGCGTTTCTTGCTTTAGTTTGTGTTTCGGGGCTTTGTTGGTAATCCATGGATTACCCTCGTACCGGTTGTATCGCTATGTGTAGGTTTATTGACCATTCCCTTCTACTTAATTAAAAACGGGCTATATCCCTATCGCAAAAAAAACTAAGCTAAATTTGCCAAATCGTTGGTGATGACCCTTGATTTAATTTGACAAACATCTTAGGGACTTGGCAAATTACAAATTTTGCTCAGTGAAAATTGCCTAACCGTTTGTGGTGGTCGATTTAGATCTGCATCCGGTGCCCACAAGTGACAAATCACGTATCATCAAATCACAAGTGGCTACAAGAAACAATTGTTTTATGAAAAGCCAAATTACAGATACAGTAGTTGCTTTTCTGACAAATTACAAGAAACAAATAGAGAGAGTGTTGCTACGCGCAGGCGGGCGCTGAGCTCAATCGCTGCAGCGGTCAACGTTGACCTTGACCAGTGAATAGAAAATGTGATAAATTAATGCCCTTGCTGCCGCCGGCCCGCCACCACGCCAGGCCAACGCTTCTGCGGTCAGCTTACCTCATGGTAGCCTTGTTCCATCATGGGTTGGTGCTAGCACTGCCAAGTGGCCAACGCTTCTGCAGTCAGCTACTGCCTGTGACTACATGGTGGCTGTTGGAGATATGACCAGCTACCTCTGTCACCGCTGAGCATAAGATGCGCTCAAGAACAACTCAACGCGATTATAGGCTAGCAGACATAGAGGTTTTGGTGTTGTCACAATTGGCAACGTTTCCTGCCATCTTGCTCCGGTACTCCTTTCTAAAAAAAAAAAAATGCACGACTTTTAAAGCAGCCAAGTTGGATCTCGCCTAGCCCATCCCGTCCAAGAGCAGCCCAAGGCCCAGCCAGAGTCCAGACGGGAACTAACGATGGCAGTAACTCCGTCCGTCGCTCGTCTCCCGTCCCGGCCGGCGGCTCCCGGTTCCTCGATCCGATTTCTCGGCAGCGGCGGCCATGGCACCGGCAACCGCACCCCCATCGCCCCCTCCGCACCTCCTCCCCCTCCGTCCATGCCCCCACCGAACCATGCCCTAGCGTACTGTTGAAAGAGATGCATCAGTCATCGTCGATTCCTCATCGGCTTCTCCAGCGACAGGGCCGTCTCGCTCTTGAGAATGTGAGCCTCTGGATAAGCATTGCGCTTGTGGTCTCTTCTGAAAGCGCGGAAGGACTCCGACCGGAACAATCGCTTGTTGCCACGGTCCTGCTTGGTGACCTGCTGCAATGGTGGAATAGCCCAAGCTGAAGCTGGAGTAGCTCAAGCTGAAGCTGGATGCCTTCAATCCTTGCGTACGCTGATGTCCATGCTGCCCGGGAATTGCCGGCGCCTCGTAAAGTTGTACACGAGGAGGCACGAAGTGAGTGGCGTTGGGGGCGGGTCGTCAACTCCAGTCCCGCTACGAAGTGAAGGCCATCACGGAGATGAGCGACGGATGAGGAGACGGAGGTTTTTTTTTTAGGCGAAGGAGACGGAGTTACTTCCATCATCAATTCCCTTCTGGCCTCGGGCTGCTCTTGGACGGGCTAGGCCCATGCGGGACCCAACTTTGTTGTTTTAAAATTCGTGCAATTTTTTTGGGAGGGAGTACCGGAGCACATTCACCACTACGGCACTACAGGTGATGCCATCCCGGCCATGTCCAGGGGATACAACGTGCACTACTCCACCACTCCTACACGCCAACATAGCTTGCCCAGCTCTGAACACAACAGAAGACTGAAAACAGAGCACTAAAACAGACTGAAAGTGTTAAATAGGTTTAAGGTTAACAAAGCTAACTGAAAGCTGATGCCTGGTGTGTGCAACAGTAGTCAGTAGCATAGTAGGAACACCCGAAGTCCGTAAGCTATCTGAAAGCTAACAGGCTGATGCATGGGACGACGACGAGAACGTGGTGACATAGGAGGTTCAGCACACCTGACATCGGGCTCGGGCGCCGGCGTCCAGTAAACGACGTCAAAGTCGAGCTCCCCACCTGACGGCTGACGCACCACGCGCTGGCGCTGCCTCTCTTGTTGCCTGGGCCCCGCTGCCTTCGAAGTTGCCGAAGCGCATGCCTTGGTACGTAGCCTGAATGGTCTCAGGTGAGGGCAACCGATCCGAAGCGTGAGCCCTCGTGGCTGGATTTCTGCATGGCAGCCATGGCCATCACCAGAAATATGCGGATTTGCGGAACGACGCGCCAACTGTGTTACAAAACCACCAATTAACGAGTGAGCTTCTAAGAATGGCATGCCGGGATTCGATGGCTTACCAAGGGAGAGCTTCGTATGGAGAGAGTTCGATATCATCTAGTTTGATATTATTGCATGCCTTGGGCTCGTGCCAGGCCTCTCCTTTTTATAGCTCAGGAGGTGTGTAGTTACACGTTCGAGTACGGTGAAGGTTGAATGGAGAGGAGAGCGTGGAATGCTTGGTTGAGCAGCGTCCCACGTTTACGCCGGCGCCTTGCTTCGTCGTGAAGGCCTTGTCTTTCTCGAAGAACGTAGGCTCTCCAGTTGTTGTTCCAAGGGTAGAACGGTCTTTGTCCGCGCCCGTTCTTAGTCAAATTGGGAGCAAGTGGACGTGCCATAGTAGCTTAGGTAACTGCGCGCTAGCAATGCGGTCAGAATCCGCTTTTAAGCTGCCCCGAGATCCTTGTCGCCCATGCCTTGTACCGGGTTCCGAGGGCCCTGAAGCTTCGCCCTACCTCTTTGTCCACGCGTCGGGGAGCTCACGACATGTCGACGACCGGGACGGTGGCACGCCGCGGCGGGTCATCACCACGCCGTGACACCTCGCCATCTTCCCGGTTGGGGGCTTGTCGTGTCTTCTTGTGTACCGCTTCGTATGGGTTCCGTCGTTCACGGGGTTGACGGTGCTCTTGTTCGTTTCATAGGCGAGAAGGTGCACCCGCTCCTAATGCAACGAAGTCTCTAGCCATACGCCGGGGAAGCGGACTCGAGCACATCGGAGTCCGCTACTTCAAAAGTGTGGAGGGCGGTGACCATGAGTCCCACGTCGGGCTAGACGGACTCGCACCCCTTACGCCGGATGAAATGAGGACGATTGCCCATCGGATTTGGCGGTCGCCTGATGGGCCACCGTGCTTAGGGCCCATGATGGTAACCTAGGGTTTATACCCATAACACTTTGATATGTTTTTTTTCCTCCTACCTAGTTGTTGGTTCATATCAGCCAGAATCAAGCAATGGATCCGATCTTGTATTTTACGGTGTTAGGTTTGTGACGGATGGGACGACAGATTGGCTTTCTTACCCGGATCGGATGCACAGCAAACCGGCTGATGGAGGCCAATGAAACCACCAGGACATATAGCATTTCTTAATTTTTTTTTTTTTTTTTTTTTCGTGTCATTCTAAATCGGAATGGCTTGAAGCCCAAGCCCAATAAAGAAGATGTGCACATGGCCTTTTAAAGGCCCTCATATAAAAATGAGGCATAATAATAATGAGCTGTATATAGTATTATGTTGCTCTTGGAATGTACGTATAGAGTACATTAAAGTGTCTCAATTGTCTAGTCTATTCTCTTCACTCAGGGGGCAGAGTGCTGTCACTTGACAACAATAGATTTTTTAAATGAAAGGCTATGTTGTTCAACTAATTAAGAAAAAAATAAGGCTAACGATCAAGTTCTTAATACAAGCGAAACCAATGATTATCTACTCTGGTTTCGCTCCTGGTTTCACTGTGTGTTGGAATATAAGTGAATTGTCCACCTCTCCCCATCGCCTTAAGCTTTTGGGTTGAATTGGTTGGTGCATTCAACTTAATATGGTATCAAAGCCTTGAGGTCTCGAGTTCAATCTGGTTAGCGCAATTAAATAAAATAATTGTTGCCGCTTCTATTCCACGTTTGAGGCTCGTCCGTCGTTTGAGATCTCGCCGCAGCCTCGACGTGAGGGGGAGTGTTGGAATATAAGTGAATTGTCCACCTCGGGGAGTGTTGGAATATAAGTGAATTGTCCACCTCTTTCCATCAGCTTAAGTTTTTGGGTTGAATTGATTGGTGCATGCAACTTAATACTGTGTGATCCATTGCATTGCGCAGCTTGACAAGATGGGATGCTCAAAGATGCATGTACTCCATCTCAACCTGGTAATGGTCTGTGATCCAGACATAAACAAACCAAACCAATCATGTCTGTCTTAAATCCAAAATCCACACCACCCGACTCGTCCCCCTCTAAAACCAATCCACACCGAACTGTAGTGTTCTTAAATCCAAAGGAAACGAATCCACAGCTTAAACCCGGATTTGAAACCGACTTCAAACTGTTACCGAGGAATGGTTCGGCACCTTGCCGACGTCCGTCAGCAGAGCAGAGTGTGGTGGGTGCGCTCTGCTTGCTTCCTAGCTTATCGACATCATCATGACATCATGCTACGGTTTATGGCTATTTTCTTATAGTAAAAGAAATCCAGTAATATACAATAGGAATACTAGACACGTATGGGCTGCTGCTGGACCGTGGTGTGACGTTGGGTTGGAACCACGGTTTTAGCCCATTAGCAAGCCGAAACACTCAATCCAAACTCAAACCAAACTAAACTAAGCAACTCCAACAATTTGCCATTTGTGTTTGGCATTCTCAAATTTTGCCAAAACACTCCAAAAACTCCCTCCAACAGTTTGGCATTTGGAGTTGGCAATTTAGTGAGCGTTAGCAAATCAGCCTGTTTGCGCCGCATTTATGTGCTTGGCGCTTACGACGCTTGGCATTCACGGCAACGCATTTATTAGAAGAGGTGGAAGGGCATAAACATAATTTTGTTTTCGCCCCGAGGCAAAGTTTTCAAGAGGAGGAAGGACATAAACATAATTTTGTTTCTCTTTCGGGGTTCCCGATGTAAGTTAGATCTGAGTTTGCCAAATGAATTATGCCAAACTGTTGGAGATGAACTCTTTTTGAATTTGGCATTTGGATTTGAGAGTTTGCAAATCATGGCAAATGCCAAAACACAAATGAGAAATGTTGGAGTTGCTCTAAGTAATAACTTAGACCAAACCAACCCACCGGCTTGCTCGGTCCGTTTTCACCCAGATCGAATTGGCCCAACAAGGAAACCAAACTAGAGAAATTGGTTTTGGCCCAAACCATTGTCAGGTTGAACTCCATCAGTCCCAAAAACACGCAACTATGGAATTCATGTCAGTCAATTTAACTAAAGTTTGGCCGAGATCTATTGTAATTAATATAGTATTATCTTTTTTATGTCTCAAATAAAATTTATTTGAAAAATATATTCCACCATTAATCTATTACTTATTTGTATTATATCAGTGTCGTAATCTTTTATATAAATTTATTCAAAATTGAAATCATTTAACTTCTCGAGAAACGAGAATTGCATATTTTTTAGACTAAGGGATCACCTAATCTAATCAACTATCGTTTGATCAAAGATCCGCGCCCCCCTCTAATATGATATGACTGACTTGATGTACGAAGTGCAAGTTGGAATGCAAAATCAAATTAATAAAAACCTATTGCATATATACCAGAACAAAATGCTAATATAATATGAATACTGTAGTTTGTAGTCAGGGTATAGGTGAGAACCAGCAGGCAACAGTTAATTGAACGTGGACATTATTCCCACTAACCCGGCCAGGTTCACGTTCATGAGGTTTGAGTGAAGCAGAACTGTTCAACAAGATTCTGCAGAGGATACGATGCTAAAAAAAAACAGGGACTATCCCAATTGTCGCCAAGGCACTAACCATGCGTGCCTAGTGTTCATGGCGCTTTCCACGAATTAACAAGAAACCTCGAACGTCACCACGATTGAGATCCTTCAACAACTTATTATGGCCGGTTTATATCCATTTAGAACGCATAAATTTATGAGAATCGGTTTAATTACTTTCGTAGAGAAAAACAGTCTTAAATTGGATCAACGCCAACAGAAACTCATGTATAGTCGATGCAGAAGCTAAGATATTAATATATTTTTTTCTTAAAATGTATATATCTAATCTAATTATGTATCGTCTGACTAGAGAACAATAACATTTGTTTTTTTTTTCCTTTGATGAAAAGCAAGGGTATACAATTGATCTGCTGTTGAGGGAACCGTGCAAGTTGGATTGCTAAATTCACAACGCACGGAATTAACAAGCCAGCCCGGGCCCGGCCATTGCACTGCTGGAGAGGCCGAGCTAGTAGTAATAAGGACGACAGATGCCGGCCCTGTTGATCGATCCGATCTTGTATTTAACGGTGCACGCCTGCACGGCACATCGAAGCGACAGAAAGAGAGCAGGTATGGTGTGTATATCTACGTACGATTGTATACTCCGTATATATATTACAGGCAGAACAAAAGACTGTTATTATACATATATGCTGCCGCATGCATCATGTAGCTAGGGAGGGAAACAGAATGTGCCGTCGTCGGCGTACCTACGTTGGTGACTGCGAACTGACACCATCCAAAGTCGTGTATATAGACTGTCGGCGTGTGGGCGAGTCTCGGTATATCAACGGACCTATGTGGAAAAAATGGCTGCACTTCGTCTTCGGGGTCCTCTGGGGAGCCCAGAGGCCGCAAATCCCATCTGAATGTCTGATCTACGAGCTCTCTCCTCCCCTGCCCTTTTGTTGCGGTTTCTGCTTTACACACAAGTCACCAACCATGCAAAGCGAAAAGGGAAAAGCTAGTAGACATGATCTAGCTAGGCTCTCCTTCGCTGCCCTTTTGTTGCTGTATCTAGGCGCGGATCGACAGGAGAGAGATTTAATAAAACAAAAAAACTACTAGCTTGACTTTTTTAGCGTGCTCTCGATGACTCGATGGCTCCAGTGGCTGCACCGCGCGCGGCTGCCTCGCCACCGTACCTAACCGTAATGTGCGCGATCGAGAGGTAGATGATGATGGGACGTGACTCGACGCTGCTAACTTGGGCCGGTCGCAACGTCCCATTTTCTTCTTGGGCTTTCATCTCTAGCAGGCTCGCAGCTCGATCGACGACCTCTGTCAACTGCATCTACGGAGAGTAGCCAATGCAACAGCTGCCGGACGTGTCACATGATATATGTTTAATACTCTGTTCTAAATTATAGTTTACTTTTGAATTTTTGTTCTAAATTATAGTTTATTTTAGCTTTTCTAAATACATTAATTTTACTATACACTTAAAAAGAAATAGATCTAGAAAAATCTAAGATAAACTACAATTTAGAATGAAGGGGAGCCGTTCGCCGGCTGTACCGTCGTCCACATCTTTCACCGTACAAAAACACCCAGGGCGAAGTGCTGCAACGCAGGCAGCGCCACCACATAGCTAGCTAGCACTGCTAGCTTCTTCGAATGTTGCTGCTACACCTCAGCTAGCTAGCTAAGTAGTCTCTTATTACTGGTACTACGTACTCCCTCCGCCCCAAATTAAATGTCATTGATTGTTTGTTTGTGTGCCGCAAATTTGACTCAATTTATAAAAATACGTATAAAATTTGTATCTCCAAATAAATTTATTAAAAACTAGATTAAAAGATCTTTCCGATGAAATTATTTCTTGGGAAGCGAACGAATCGAGTTATTTTGGGATGGAGACAGTATTTCTCTGCATTATGCAACATTGCTCGGTGCTTACATAGTACGTGTAGCTAGAAGGATTAGGACCCACTTAATTTGTTCCTTATAGCACACTGTCTCTTGTGATAGTTTTTAGTATAGAACTACGCCAGGTGAAATACGAGCCTAAACTTTTTCATTAAAAAGACGTTGGCCAAATTATATATTACAAAGAAGAAGGTACTCGCTCTATACCGGTAAAGCTAAGTTGTTTAGGACAACGGTACGTTCTTTAAACCCTAACTTTGACTTCATATTTTCCTAAAAATATTTATTAGGAAGTGATATATGTTGTTGGGTGAAAATATCGTCCACAACACTTTATTGATGAGATATGGTTACAATGTGGCTATTCAACATGCCTTTTATAAGAGATGTCGGGGGGGTACTTATAGCTCCCTTGACTTCAAAAAATACATGGACACTCAAAAGTTTACAAATGCAACTACTTCTAATTTTTCTTTTCGGCGAAGTCGATTTGTCGCCTCCTTCGCCCGAATGATCAAAAAACAGTAAAATCATGGATTCAAGTCTCCAGCAAAGTCGTTTCAACCGGCCCGGTCTTCCCCGAGTTCTCAAAATTTGTCTTTAGAATTGAAAGTCACTCCTCCTTGTGAAGTCGTTGATGTGCGAAGTTAACCGTCTGTTAGCCTGGACTTAAAAAGCTCTTGTTCCTCGCAACTTCAAAGTTTAGGATGAAAGTTTAATATGTAAAAGTTAGATCCCAACATATGTATACTTATGAAAATACTTTTGAAAACAAATCTATTCATATAGTTTTCAAATTTCCAAACTCAATGACATTAAAGTTATTCATTATTTAAATTCTCAATTTTTGACTCAAATCTTGTCCAAAACGACTTGAATTATGAGTATGGAGGGACTACTACCCCCACACAATACTAAACATGAAAATCATACGCAGTTCAAATAATGAATCATAACAAAAGCCATCAATGAACTACCCCTCATGCACCGCTGCAATCGTGGGCGGTGGCCTCTTCATTGTGTGGATACCTCTGTAGGGATATTAATCATCTTAATTGAATGTCATGCTCTCCGTTATGAAATAATGATGGATTTGGTGAATCAAATCCCACGGTTTAAAAACTAACTGTGTTAACTTAACATAACAACAACTCAATTCCTATCTTCCTTCCTATCAAATTCCTATAGGATAGAACGTACACAGGGTGTACACATTATATATGAATGAAACATATTTATTAACTTAAGCATATACTCTTTTTTTTATTTAATGAGTTGATATTAATTGAATATTTTTTATTTTTGCAAAGGTTTCATTTACGCCTAATCCATATCGAGTAGACCTTGTCGTTGTGAGAATTCTTAATTCATGAGTTGTAGGGAGGGACTTATGTCACCACAAACAGAAACTAAAGCAAGTGTTGGATTTAAAGCCGGTGTTAAGGATTATAAATTGACTTACTACACCCGAGTCTGAAACCAAAGATACCGATATCTTGGCAGCATTCCGAGTAACTCCTCAGCTCGGGTTCCGCCCCTGAAGAAGCAGGAGCTGCAGTAGCGCGGAATCTTCTCGTGAGGTAGTTTATCCAAAAGTAGAGAGCGAATGAGGTGAGATAGAGAACTATTAAATCTGGAGTCATTTACAAAGTTTTTTTTTTTAGAATTCTCTCTAATAATAGCCAAATTTATCTTTAGAAAATGATCAGGGACAAACTGACTCTCTAAAATATTAATTTCTTGAAGCCGACATTTTAAGAGGTTCGACTCTACCAATTGATTACCATATATCCACCGTTAATAGTTGATTAACGAGTTAGTCACTTTAGAATGTTCATATCTGAAAATGATCAACGAGTAGACATCTGTTTGGAGCACGCTTGGACCAGTTGATTATGATGACCCAGTTTGCATCCTCGTGTGCTAGATAAAAAAAAAACCTAACTTGTTTTGCATTTCAAAAGGACGGGTAAGGCCTGACCCATGTGCCTCTATGTGAGGGTGCGGAATGGAGTTTGGAGGTTTTCTCAACCTACATGGAAGATCTTCTACTTTAAGGGCAATGCTTGAGGGATGTCTCACGTCTCCAACGTGGAACAAGTTAACAAGTTTTTTAATTAAAGTGACAACCTCTATTTAATCCAATCCAACATCCTTTTGTACGTAGTGAGTAGTGTATTTAGTGGGTGGGGAGCTTCCGGCGGCGACGAGCACCCCCTTCCCCGGTTCCCGTGGCCCTGGGAAACGCGCGACGCGGAGGGATCGATTACCGGCCGGCTAACAACGTTTCTGCCTTCTCCTTTGTCCCTTGTGATGTTTGGCACGCAAGATTCATTTGGATATGTATATATTTCTATAAACTATACTCTCTCCCTACAACTACCAGTTGCTAACATAGGTTCAAGACTGTCGTTTACGATGACGATTGACGATTACCAGAATCACGAACCATGGTCATCGCCAGGAAAGGATCTGTTCGTGGGTTTTCCTTTCTAAACAAGAGTTGGTAGGAACTGATATTGTTATGGCGATCGATTGGCCCATGCCGTAGAAGACATCGCAAGCAAACAAACGAGGAGTGTCTTGTCCCAGGGCCACGCCAAATAAAAAGTCAATGCTACTTGGCACCAACTCCGGCTAACCGACCGAGCGAGTCACCCAGATTCCTAGCTATCTGGTCTCATCTGATCTGCCGCTAGATCTCGCCTGCTCCAGATGCTAAATGGAACGAGATTAATCATACAGTGGAGTAGTTCCTACAACACTAGCAACAGTGCGTGAGTCAGTGACAATGACCACAACATTTGGAATCTATGACACCATACATACATTCTTGTAGAAGTAGACACCTGGAAATGCCAGCATTGCTGATCGATGGTCACAAAAGGTTGAGGACCACAGATGCATGGGTCCTCGTACCGGTCCAAAACTTAGGTTTTAGAAAACCATTAAAGCTCACCCACAACAGCTAACCTAGCAGTAGTACTATGATCCTTTTAGAAAATATGTATTCTCTTTGTCCATGAATAATTAGATTTATAAAATTATCTTAGGCCTAACTTTTTAAACTTTGACTGAATTTTTAGAAAAAAAAAAAACCCACCAAGATTTAATTAAGATATCAATATCAAAATAGTATCTTTAGATATATATATATATATATATACCTAAAAATATTTTTCATATTAACTAATATACCCTATAAATTTAATAAACTGATTTGTATGGATTCTAGTAGTTGATTTGTCCTGCATTTTGGCACGACTTACTGCGGCGGGGGAGCCGTTTTTGTGCCAAATGAGATAAAACAAAATAGCTCCTTACATCGTGTCCTCACATAGGTTTGAGATATGGTGGAGCAAAAAATAGTAGCATCATCCGGCTCTCGGCTCCACCCCTCATCCTACGTGGCAATTTGTGAGCATGTTTTTCGAGGGGTGGAGCTGTTTTTACCAAGCGGTTTTACCAAAACGTCTCCAACTCCACTTATGAAGTTGTTCATGAAGTCAAAGCTAAAAACCAGATTCACCGGTGAAGAGGAGTGGGCGTGCCAAACGGGGGCTTTGAAGGCGGGGGAGTTTATACGTGCACGTACTGGGATATGGAAATACTAGGTGCATATATAATTGTGGAAATAGTAACCGAATACGGTTTAACGGTGATAATAGTAACAATCAACGCTGCACGCACCCACGCAAAGTATATGTATGTGTATACACGCAGAAGCGTATAGCATAGCTCATTTTGACACTTTTTAGTGCCGCTGTGCATGCATGCATGCACCAAAGGTTGGAGAGCTACTCCATGGAGTAGCAGCACTGCTTGAACGCCTCAAGGTTGTGCTCGAACACCGGCACGAAGGCGTCCACGCTGCCGTCGCCCAGGTACGACGGCACCAGGAACAGCATCCCTTCTGTGGGGAAGTAGGATGGCATGAAGTAGCTCGGGCTGCCGGCGCCGAAGTCCAGCTCGTAGAACGGGAACGTCAGCCAGCTGTCCACCTCGAGGTCCGGGCACAGCACGTCCTTGAGCACGGCCGTCGTCTCCAGCCCATCCTTCTCCACTGCGCCGGAGCTGGCGAAGTCCACGAACGACTGGAAGTAGGCGCTGTCCACCCGCGCGACGGCGTCGTGGATCGCCTGCGCCGCGTGCTTGAGCGGCCGGTTGAGGAGGTTCCCCACCGTGGCACGAGGAACGCCCAGAGGACCAGGTTGCCGAAGTAGCCGGCCGGCGCCGCGAGGCGCCGCCGCCCGTCCACGGAGATCCGGATAGTGGAGGTCTGGAGCGGGTTGCCGATTCCGCGTGCGCGCGTCATGGCGCGCCACACGTGGGCCAGGATCGTCTCGAAGCGGCTGAAGGGGCGGCCACGGCCTTCGGACGCCTTGGCGCGGAGCCCCGCGACGAAGTCCTTGGTGAAGTGCGCCTTGTGGATCACGATGCTGTGCTCGGTGTCGCCGTGGCCATGGGCCCCGCACCGGCGCGGTGGGCCTGTAGTACTCCACGCCGCGGTGCTCAAACTCGACGCGCGGCGGGTGGCGCGGCGGGAAGAGACCCGAGTGGTGGACCGGCGGAGACGGGCCGACGGGGAGTCCGCGCGCGGCGCGGCCCCAGGCGACGAGGAAGTCGCTGGTGGCGTGGCCGTCCGCCACGGCGTGGTTGGCGGTGAACCCCACGGCGAGGGAGCCGCACGCGAACCGCGTGAGCTGCACCTGCACCACCTCCTGGATATCGCCGTCCAGGTCCGGGTGCAGGCGCAGCACGAGGGGCGACGGCTTGGTGGGGGCGATGTCGGCGAGGTACGCGTCGACGGATGCCTCGACGAGGCGGGCGCCGTGGTCGTTGAGCAACACCCCTGGCGCGCCGTCGTCCGGGCCCGGGCGGACCTGGCCGGCGAAGAGCCGGTACGCGCCCAGCACCGCGGCGAGGCCGCGCTCGATGTCGACCGTGGAGGGACCCGGCGGAGAGAAGGCGTAGATGATGGCCATCTGCATGTGGTACGTGACCTTGTCGAACACCGACGACGGCACGTGCTCCGTGGTGTCCGGCCGCGGCGCGCCCGCCGGGTAGGACGGTTTCACGAGCTTGGAGCTCAGCACCTTCACCTCCATGGCGAGATCGATCGACCGACCGATGGATCAGCTCTGAGGAGTGACAGTGAAGTGAAACTAGCTAGCTAGCTACTCTCTGTCAGCTTGCGGCCTTGCGCTGCAGGTTTTGTTCTATATATACTTGCGTTGCCCTGCTCGATCGCTCGGCTTCAGCTCTGCGCGCCGCTATAAATATATAGGCAGCGCGCGCACGGAGTAGGTGAAGGTGTGCGTGCGTGCATGCGTTGGTGAAGGGGCAATGAATCAATCGATCGATCAGTACGTGGAGACTCGATCGTTCGCCATTGTTCATTATATTGGGTGGATATAGAGTTGACATGGCAGTTACCATGCCGTCCGTGTACATCATTGTCACCAACTAACACGTTAACACATTTACGCTAGACTAGATCATCCTTCCTGTTTCCATTTCCAAGTAATAGCGGAAGAACTATTCACATAAGGGCATCCAAGGGCGCATGGCCTTAAATTTGACTGAAAACTCTACTTCGCGACCATCGCGACATCACACGACGGCATGACCCTCCGCTCATGCTCACATTCCCGTGTCCGCGTCCGCACCGGCTTCCACCCCGCACCCCCACACCAGTGTTAGAGAGCTCCTCCCTCCCTCTCATCCGGTGGCTTGGTTGCGGCAAAGGTGGGCCTCCCCCTACCCTTCTCCACCTACTAGATATGTGGGCACCGGAGACAAAGACGACGACGACAGTTGCTAGCTAGGGTTCTAGCGAGGAGGTTGCCAGAGAGAGAAAAGGCCAAGGGGAGGAGGTAGGCCAGGCAAGGTGGTTTAGGGGGTCTGATGGTGGTAGTGCAGGGCAGGCCGTAAAGCGCGAGGAGGTGCCATGGTCGGAGCTCGGCGTTTTTGGTGAGCTTGTCCATGGTGGATCTCCATCAAACCCTAGCGCTTGCGGTGGGGAGGTGGTCGACGGCGAGGGCAAGGGTGAGGAGATGGCGGGGCAAAGTGGAGTGGCTAGGAGGGTTGAGGGTGGCTGGCCACTGGCCGGGCGGTGGGTGGGGAGGGGGGGGGGGGTGGTGCGTGGAGGAAGATGATCAAGTGTGGGCTGCAGCCCGGTCGTAGTCTCCCTAAGCGTGCGACCCGTCGCGGCATAGTAACCGTGTCCATATTTGACCCTTTCTGCACTTGCGCGAAACCACCCGCCACTGCAAGAAGCACACACTGTCGTCAATTGTTGTATCAACATCGCACGTTACAATTACATCGTTTGTTTGGCCCTCTAGCAAGAGATTGATGACAAGGAACACGTATCCATCCACATGTCGGGCAATGTCTCACTACTTTAGGGCGGGGCTAATGAGAAATAACGGTCTAAGTGTTCCTTTGCTACAGTGAGACGTGTGGAAAACCATCTGCTGTGCATCATGTGGTTGTGTCTATGGACAACGCATCAGGCCACACCATGCATATTTTGACTATCATGCGGCCGGCGGCGCGCTGTAGTCCACGGGCCAGCCGCAGCCGCATGCGGGCACACCGATCACATCTGTGCCGGCCCCGCGCGACGCGTACGCTTGAGGCTAAAGCGTGCTACGCCGCAGCGGCACGATGGATAGGGTGGATCGCTCAACGAATCCTCTGGTTTATTTGTGCTTCACTGCTCGACTACGGCCTCCAAGTCTTGGTCGGCATCATTGCTGGTCGATCGGATCGAACGCAGCTGGTGGTGTGCGTAGCCACAGGTGTCGTGTCTACATATATTTGCCTGTGTGGCGATCAATCGAGGCTTTCCAGCTAGAGGTTAGTAACGCCGTGCCACAGCTTGGCATACGGCACCCCGTCTGGCACGGCTTCTCTAGCGGCTTGCTGTTTGGAGCTGTTTTATGTCAAACGGAGTAAAACAAAACAGCTCCAGTGAAGAAGCCTCTCACAGAGGTTTGAGGTATGATGGAGCCAAATATAGTAGTTTCATCTAGCTCCACCTCATCCGATGTGGCAATCTGTGAGAGCATGTTTAAAGGTGGAGTTGTTTTGCCAAACGGTTTCGCCAAAACGGCTCCAGCTCGGCTGAAGGAGTTGTTCACGCAGCCAAAGCCTAAAAAAACAGCTTCACTAGTGAAATGAAGCGTGCCAAAGCGGGGCCTAAGTTAAATCAATAATAGTTAAAATTCCAGCTATGATGTATTGTCAACAACTTTGCTTTATGTCGAGGTTCAAAATCTTAACAAAATCGACAAAAACAGAAACATAGCCTCAACTTTGACACGCGCATGTGCTTGCATTTTTCTAGATTTATTCCATAATTTAACGGTGCTACTCCTTGGTACTAGGCGACGTGTCCATAGATAGCGGACACATGTGGTGACTTCGCTAATTTTGAAATTTGCGGATTCAACTCAGCTCTTTTTAGAGGTGTTTATAAGGATAGGATATGTGTACATGCCGCCGTCATAATAACAGAATATATACGCAAGGAGTTCAAAAGGCCATTCGTTTGAACTCCCTTCTTTCCAATCCTTTAATCCCCCAAACAGAATACGCATGCAGCCTCATAACTTTCTGGGTTTGGTCTAAATAGCCTTCAAAAGCAGGAGTAACGTCCATCCCGAATGGCCTTTTCGTCAATGGTAAAGACTATTGGTTAGGGGGCTCCCACCCGGGGTTCAAATCCGGGTGCGACACTTTATCTGGATTTATTTCGGGATTTTTCGGCGCTATGCATTAAGTGGTAGGCGACGCCCCCGTCGATAGCGAGGCCGGTGGTGACTTCGAACTTCAAGATTTGCCGGCTCAGTGCCCGAAGGTGCTCATAGGGGTAGGGTTTGGCGCGTGCGTGTATTCATAGGGGTGAGTGTGCTTTGCGTGTTGGCGTCTGCGTTATCTTGTGTAATCTCAAAAAAAGTCTGCCATGAACAGGCATTTATTCAAGTTTTCCTTACTCGCCCGTACCAAGCTAGCCATGCATGCGTGCATCAGCGCCAATAACAAATCGGTTTGCTTTCCTTCTCAAGCTTCTCGGCAAAGAAATCATGTTCTATCCGGACGGCATGCCGTGCAAACTTGAACCATGCATCGAGCTACTCACTCCATCCTAATAATGATGTGAAAGTGCTAGTGTATTTTTATAGGAATATCTCCACACCAGGTGACTAAGATGCACCTGCTCCTCGTCTCTCCGCAACGCATCGCTGCCCAGCGGCATGCAGCCCCGGCGCTCTTCCTGTGCCCAGCATGCAGCCCAGAATGCTGCATCGCTGCCCAACGCACCCTTCTCTCCCGGCCCGGTCCCTAATGCAGTCTAAACATTTCTCGGGCAGGTGACTGATGGATTTTCAAACCATCAGACGACTGCGTTTGATTATTTCTCTTGTTAATTATTAGGAAAAAAAAACTTTTTCTTGACTGAAGCATTCCTAACATTTCTAAATTGAAAAGAAAATCTTAAAAACGAAACTCCCCCGACCCCGACTCGCTCTCTCCGTACTGGGGCGACTCGTGGGCGACTCAAGCACCATCGAGCCCCCCCACCGCCGCTCCTCCTCCCGGCCGCCGCCGCGCTTCCCTCCGGCTAGCGGTGGCGGCCACCTGCAGCGCCCAACAAAGCTACCGCAGTACCCAACCCCACCTTTCCCTCATCTCCTCTCCTCTACTTATGTCAAGTTCGAAAATCCGGTGACAATGGCGGCCGAACCCAAGGAAGATGACCAAGAGGGCTTAGATCCACGTTCCACGGGCCCCGATCCGGTAGCCCCTACCTGGATCCGGCGCCTCTAGGCGAGGGCATGGCCACACCGGCGGCCGGGGGGTGTGGCGGTGGCGCCTTGCCGATGTCGGCGCCGAGGCTCGTGGCGATCTTTTTGGCGCAGGTCGCGAAGGGACGCTACCGCACTGCGGGGACCACGACGCTCTTCCAGGAGCTCCCAGCGGAGGATGTCGTCGCCCGCGCTTAGCGTTATCCCTGTAAGTGCAATCAAGCTCTAAGTGGGTTTTGGCATTGATGACCACCGAATTAGGGGACTAATGAGATTTACGAAGATGACATGCGAGGAAATAAAAGGAAGGAGTTGGTGTACAGGTCCAAAGGCATCCTATGAGCTAGATGGTGGTGTTTTGGGATCAAGGCGTTTAAATTATTTCATATTTTGAATCATGAGTTTAGGAAATGCCGTACTATCAAGAGGGATCCTAGGATTCTCGGGTTTTGTGGACCAAGTGCTCTAAACTTCAAATCGATCACAAAACATCACTCCAAGCGACCCAGCCCGGCCAATTCATCAAGATTCACACCTTTCTCGGCAGTCGTAGCGGCGATGCCGCACATATGGTGCTGGCGGTGCGCCACCTACGGCTGGCGATAAAGCGTGTTAAATCTTGGCGGTGCCACACTTAACTCGACCGTTAGGTCGAGTGGGGTATAAATACCCATTCTACCCCTCTCACAGCGGTCACTGGTTCACTTCATCTCCTACCTCGGCGAAAGCCGGGGAACTCACTTTTTGCTCTCTCTCACCTCCATTGAAGCACCTTGAGCTCCCACTCAATCTCTCACTTTCCACCGGGAGTTTTTTGAGGGAAAAGGCAGCAAACTTCGATTGGAGGCGGATCTACTACTTCCCCCACTCAAAAGAGCATTTGGTTCACGTTTGGCGAACTCTAGGGTTCTTTACTCTTGGAGCTTGCTCCTAGACGGCTAGGCGTCACCCTTGAGCTTGCCCCCTTTCGTGTGGCAGCCTTGGGAGGTGTGTAACCTCACACAATCATCAATACATTACCCCACATCTCTAGGGTTAACTCCCTAGACTTGTGAACGAGGAAAAAAGCTAGCCGGTGCGCAAGCTAAGCCTTGTGTGGCAACCTCAACAACGTGGATGTAACCCAGCCTTTGTGGCGACGGCGAACCACGGGATAAATCCTTGTGTCACTTGTGTTCTTTACATTCTTGCATATATTATCTTGTGAGCTAGGGTTTCATCGGATCTACCTTGTTGCAGCGTTTACGTCATATTTGGCGATTCTTTGTGAAGTATTTGTGTGCGGGGAAGAAGTGTGAATCACGAGTACCAAGTTCACGGCTCGAGATTCACCTGAGTCATACGTGAAGTGTGACGCGGCAGTCGCACCGCACCCGGCTACCCGACAGGCCCTCGGTTCTCCGTTTACGTCTGCATCACATCGAGTTACCAGCGGCGATGCAGCGCCCAGACCGGGACAACTTGTTGAAGTTTTAATTGTCAAAGCTTTAAGGGATAAGCCTATTCACCCCCCCTCTAGGCTTCCATCGGGATCCTACGATCCCGAACTCCGGCGCCGCCCGCTGGTCACGGTGGGCCAATGCTCTCGGAAATTTTCGCCCCGGCCGCGTGCTCCGACGACGGCTGCGGGTACTAAGGTCGCCCGGGCCTGCTACTTCCGGTGTGCGCTATCGGTGCACGCCGCTTTCGGGCTTCTTTACTGTGGGGCTGGGACGGAGTGCCCTCCGCTACGCCGGTGGTCTTCGCCCGCCCTCGAGCACCGTGCAAGCTCGCAGTACATGAGTTTGGGTGAAAACCTTGCCCGGCTGAGTTCTAGGCCAGCGGCGATAGATAAATTTTGGCGCCGTATCCCTCCCCTTGAGGTGCCGCTGTAGACTTCATCTCCCTGTTATCACGTGTGCCCCTCCGATCTTGCGGCACCTCGAGGGCGGGTCTCGGGCGAAAGCCATTCGAGCTTGGTGCTCTAGTCGTCGATGGTGGGGTGTGCGTGGGCATCACTCCTCTTGTTGAAGGCATCGATACAAGCACACCTGCCCCCCACCCCCACCCTTGCGGCGCATCCGCCCCTCCTCTTCCATCTCCTCATTTTGGTTTGTCTACCCTCCTACCTATTTGAGCTTTTGCACACATTCTCCCTAACAGGTACTCGCTCTCAACGGCTTGCTCTGCCATCATCTATATTATTTGAGTAATGTTCGCCTCATCATATCTTCGGGTTACGGGGACCTTGATCTTCTTCTTTGGATCTCCCCGTTCTTCTTCGGGTCGCTGTCCTCCCCTTTTGGGCTTCCTTCCCCCAAGCGGCATAGGTGGCCCGTCGGTTGGAGCCTAGATGCGCTCATAGGCGGTGTTGCTCACGAGCTGTCGCTTGTGGCTCCAACTCTTTGCTTCCACGGCTTCCGGTTGTCCCTCTATTGGATGCTACTCAATGCCTTACAGCTGCGTGTGGTGCTGGAACTCGTCGGAATTGGTCTTTGGTAGTGGCACAAGTTAGGAAGTACTGTGTGCACTCGCTCCGGTTGGTAGGCTAAGCGAGTGGCGAATCTTGTTGTTTCGTTGATGTTGTTGTTGTCGTTACCGTGGTTATATCTGTTGTTGTCATCGTCGGTGTGTTAAGTGTTGTAATCTTTTCTGTCTCTCTCCCTCTCATGTACTCTCGACCTTGGGTCACCCTGTACTAGGTGCTCGGCACCCTCCACCCGCTAGGATTTCCTAGAATCTGTGGTAAATGAAAAAGGTGGGGACTTTTCATCCCCCCACACACACACACACACCACCACCACCACCACCCGATTAACTCAGAAAAAAACATTTCTAAATTTCACTAATCTGACATATATATAAAGCATACACTGACTTTGGTGTAATAGGTGTTTTTTATATCAAAAGAGCAACTACAATAACAGACTCTAAACGGGCTAAATGTTGATGTGAAGAGAAGGCATAAGATCTAAGAAAGTTTGTGAGAGAAAAACTATATGTTGACTGTGAATGGCTAACTTTTATATGAGTGAGCTAAGAGAAGATAAGTTGGCTATATTAGCCTTGCTCTTACATTAGAAACACGAGGCGCCACCTGTATAAAAGTAATTAATCTGAAAAGGGAGTGGGGAGGTGCAAATTAAAGCGCAATCCTATTGTCAATGGATGACGACTCTGACGGCGCAGAGGAGTGCGTACATGATCCCTGATTTGGAGTCTGATTCCTTGATGATTTCTTTCTGTACGTTGTTGTCTGCATAAGCTGGGCGACCGAGACTACTTTTCTGGGAGTAGGTCGATCTGTGGCTGTCCGTGTCTGTTTTCACTAACTTTGTGGAAGTCGCTCGCGAGCTGGCGGTGGCTAGTCTATCTGATCCGTTTATCTCACGCGACACATCGATCATCGCCGCCATGTGTAGACACAACACTAGAGTTCCATGCGCATTCAGGGATCAGCTTGCCATCGCATAAGTAGTGCCTTCGCTAGTGCAGCCATACATGTTAGTGTTACCCATGTACATGCATATCGATCGTTCCACAAGTTGGTCTACTCTCTCTTTTTGTTGCAAAAAAGCAAACCATTTTGGTAGGTGAATTATCCAGAGAGCACAACACCGGTTGGAAAAAGTTAACCGCGAGCTGTGTAGAGCAGAGAGGAGGAGGAGGATCACCGACGTGCTTGCTTTTGGTTGCAAAAGCGAACCTTATTTGTCTCGCATATCGACCAGTTCACATGCACATCTTCAAACCAAGCGTTGTCCCTGATGAGCGACGAAAGCATGCGTTGCAGTGACGACTAATGTATTGTCGAGTTAATTAATTAGTATTACTCGTCGCCATTGGTTGATGCAGTATGTAGTTGCTCATCGATCAGCATTATACTTACCCAAAAATCGATCATCAGCACCAACTAACTGCCCCTGATCTATATCGATCTCCCTTTTCGCGACGACGTACATGCCGCATCGCATGCGCATATATTTGCCAGCACCTTCCACGCTGTCCCTTGTTCGATACGTAAGTCAACACAGCCGAGACGCTTCACGCATGGCAAGATTCAGAGCGGCCTCCAAAGTCTCTCCAATTGCAGCCTCCTGGTCTACTCCTCTAGACCTAGAGCACACTGGGTGGTGAGTTGGTCAGTTTTTTTTTTTTTTTTTTATTTTGACAAGAATGAGTTGGTCAGTTGATGCTCTCAATAACACACGCGGACGTGACAGTGCTCCTATTACCTCCTAGTAGTATTAGTATATACAGAAATTACAAAGTCCAACGCACCCAACCCGGCCGGACAACAAACATATAGCTACTAGTACTATATGATCCATTCTTTTTTCGACGAAAAGTTTGAAATCGGGACAGCAAACAGAGCTACTAGTACTACATGATCCATTACTTTATGGACGAAAGTTTGAAATGGAAACAGATCCCAGCCTCTGTCGTTACTAGGTTTGGTGCACCATGTGCGCACAGCCTCGTTCATCATTACATCAGCGCTTGCGCTTGGCTGAGACTGAGACGTATTACGCTTATAACTCTTTATTTGATCACAAAAGGCCAGGCTACATTTTGGTCAAACTGATTGCTCTCAAGTACACACTAATCTAGTTTTGTGACAGAATTAATCGGGCCTCATGAGACTAACTTAATCGGGCCTGACGAGATTAACTTAATCGAGGGCCGGAGTTGGGCGAACTCGACGCTTCGGCGTTTTGGTGGCCCGGCCCGAAACTTTAACAAAACCAGTTTTTGTTTCGCTGCACGTATTGTTTTCCTTCTTATTTAGCTACGAAGCCAGATATTATAGCACTTTTTCTAAAGTCATGTGCCTGAAAAATTAGACTGCGTGAACGACGTGCTGGCCGCGTGAATCTGGGCGGGTTAGCACAGCCGCATTGTATTTGTCATCTCGTGATTTGTTTGTGATTAATTGCATTTTGTGTTATGATATATCATTGTTTGTCCTTGACCTAAGAAAATTGTCCTTGTCTGACTATAGAAACATTTCGAAATTGTTATTTGTTTTGTGCGCCAAGGTTTGTAATTTTTTTCTAACAGTTTATTTTATTCTCAGATTCAAAAATGTAGGCACTAAAATTTTAGCGACTCTTATATATTCTACATTATGAAAAGATCTTTAATACAACAAATCACACCCTAGCTGGTTTTGACGATCGTTTTGTGATGATTTAGTACACCTGATGTCACACTCAGCCGCGTGTTGGAGCTTCATTGATAGTTTGTTGCAAAAAGCAAACGAACTAGGAAATGTCTTGTCCCATGGCCACGCCAAATAAAAAGTCAATGCTACTTGGCACCAACTCCGGCTAACCGATCGAGCAAGTCGGCCAGATTCCTATCTGGTCTCATCTGACGCTCCTGCTCTGTTCCAGAAGCTAAATGGAACGAGATTAATCAGTGAAGTAGTTCCTACAACACTAGCAACAGTGCGTCAGTGACAGTGACCACAAAATTAAGGTCAAATGGAAACTTTGACACCATACATTCTTGTCTTGTAGAAGTAGAACGCCTGGAAATGCAGCATTGCTGCTGATCACGAAAGGTTGAGGACCACAGATGGGTCCTCGTACAGGTCCAAAACTTAGGTTTTAGAAAACATATTTTAAAGCTAACCACAAAAAAACAACTAACCAGCAGTAGTATCATCACCAACTAATACCGTAGTAACAGATTTACGATTAGATCACCCTACCTATTTGAATTTGGTGAACTGATGACATGGAAGCCGGCGACCGAAGCCCCGGTGAACGGCGGTCATAACTATAACGGTCCTAAAGTAGCAAAATTTCATGTCGGGTAAGTTCACGACCGCACGAAAAGGCGTAACGATCTGGGCACTGTCTCGAGAGAGGCTCAGTGAAATAGACACGTCTGTGGAGATGCGGGCTACCTGCACCTGGATAGAAAGACCCTATGAAGCTTTACTGTTAGGATAATTGTTTTTCGAAGTACTTGCATGCAGCCAGATAGCTTTAGTTGTTTCCGACGTAGATTCACTTAATCTCTTCTTCAATTTCATTAATATTACCCTATACTTGGGATTCTCTTTTGTTCTTCCTCTGATTCCCTATAAGTCGATATATTCCACAAGGCATCTATTGATTTCGGGGAAGTGCAAACATATTGATCAAACTCAACTATCGCTTGAACTTGCTTTACCTTTCCCTCGGTGAGTTAGTTCATCATTGTGCAAAGGCATGAAATAAACCGGCAAACAAAACATGCGACCCAGCTCAACCAGACGTCACGAAATAAAGGAAGTTGCTGCAACGTTTACATCTTCAATTCTTCATCATTTATTAACATGCTCCTTTCTTTTCTCTTACAAGAAACAGTAGTTCTCCATCTCCATCAAACAAGCTCGATCACACTGCACAATCATTTATCCGGCCCGTCATCAGCAAACCATGGTTGGAAGCAGCCCGTGCAGGCCGTAGTGCTGGCGGCGCCTGGCCTCGAGGGACATGAAGGCGCTCGCGTTCAAGCGCGCGACCCCCTCAAGGACAAGCAGGGCGCCCGGCGTCCGGCCTCGTCCACTCCATCCTCGCCTCCACCCGCCTGGCCCGGCGCGCGCGCCTTCACGTCTTTGACCTCACCAAGGTCATCGACCTCTTCAGGGCGTGGCGCCGGGCGCTGCCAGACGTGTGGCCCTGCTACGCCGTCAAGTGCACCCCTTCTTTAGCTTCGCCCTTAGAATGGACGTCGTCGTCTTCCTCCGCCTGCCTTCTAGGTCCTAGCTATCCTGATTCCCCAAGCTATAGTCAGCCTTAAAAATTGAAAACGACATTAATTTTAACTAAAACTTTACGACATGTACACTAGTTATCAGTTATGACACATGTCTACACAAAAAAGGTTTTGCTACCGTGGTCCCGCCCCGCGCTCTCTCTCGACAGCGGCATAGCAACATGAATCATTCCCACTCCCATCGGCAGACTTGAAACCCTAGGCGCCCGCACCATCGATATATGTCTCCTATGCCTCCGCCTCTCCGACCTTGTTTCACTCGTGCGCGGTGGCGCCATGAGCCCCACACATCCGCCCCTGGTCCAGATCCATGCAAATTGCACGCTAAGCTCCGCCGTGGCGCCCACCTCCGACCTGGTCCACATCCGCGCAGATCCCACCCTGAGCTCCATCGGTCTTCGCATCTACGAGGATCTCACGAGCTCGAAGGCCTCAACGATGCAGATCGAAGCTGATCCCGGCATCTGCTACCCGCCTCCTGCGTCGTCTTTGGTAAAAGCCGCGCGCCTCTCTCTCCAACCCCACCTCCGGCTGGTGGCTCCTGCCGCTAGCTGCTAGGAGGTGTCGTAACAGGTTTGATCATGTTTGTCGAATGTTTTCTTCTAAATTGAATTTTTCTATTTGATTTAATTTAATCTTTTTGCAGGTGCATGCGGCATGAGCCGCTAGCTGTGCTAGGAGGGGTCGTAACAGGTTTGATCATCTTTGTCGAATGTTTTCTTCTAAATTGAATGTTTTCTATTTAATTTAATTCAATTTTTGCAGGTGCATGCGGCATGGAGCTACTCAAGGAAGATGTCAAGGACTCTGAGTGTGAGCTGCTAGCTGCGCTCGGAGGAGCGTCACCAAGTCCTTGATATTGTCTTTGATATTTTCTAACATTTACTAATAGTGGTTGACACACATTAGCAACCCCAAATCTGCTAGTGGAACTAATAACTAACAATATTTTGACTGAAGATTGGTTCTGGACTCTGAGCATAGCTCCACTCACTCTGACTTCCACTAGCTCTAACACTAACACTAATGATAAGACTAAGTCTTGAGAGAGTAGAGAGAGCTTCTCTTGAGGGGGGGCCTATTTATAGCCTTAATTAAGGAGTAGGGGCTTCTCCAAAATGGGCCAATGAATCCGTGGGAGTGCTCCTCCCAACCATTGGATCAAATCGCCTCAAACCAAAGCACAAGATTGATCAAATCTATGCTGGTTTGCATGTGTAAAAAGCTAGGGCAGTAGATCCACCGGTGTTAGGGCCACCTTCCTTTTATGTACCTAACTCAATAATATTCATTAACTATTAGGTTAGGTAGATCACTTAATTGGTCATCCCAGTACACCACCCGTATTATGTACAATGTTCGAACTCCATCCAATACCATGCAAAGGAAAGAAAACATCACACTTCACAGCTATGTCATATTACATCACAGGGTACTTAAGTTTACAAGCCATTGTTCCAAATTTAGTTCATCACACACACACATAAAGTACACACCTTCAACCTAAACAAAAGCAGAGTAGTTGATTGTACTTTGCAAGAATTACAAAATATAGTAAACAAGGATAACACATTTGGTCAGTAGCAAGGAATGCATTTGGTTTTGCATAAAGGCCTTTTATGCAAGAATATAAATTTGAATCTTAAACTAAGCATTGGCAAGCATAGCATGGTTCAAGTAAATGAGCAACTTGCATTTGGATCTTGATCTTCCATGAGTCCTCGTTTCTACTCTAGTCTGTGTTTATAAGTACAGAACTTATGGCATTCGAAAAGATAAACTCTACAGAGGGTTACACATTAACCCCATCATACAAAGATAAGGGTATTGCCCATACAACCCATTGGTGCATAATGGATACCTCGATGTCTCGATCTTTCACCAGTCCGACCTTTGATGCTCACGAACAAAGGTAATGGACCAAGTCATCTACCTTGTGTTGCCCCACATTGAATCCACAGGAAAACTGGTCACAATCAAGTACTTAGCTTGCCACACCCATATATAACAAGTGGTTTGTACAATTATTTTCATGACTTGCTACCACAGATACCTGGTACTTAATCGGTTAGCTAGCTACACCATCACAAACCTCACCGTCTTGCCATGGTCTAATCCCTCGCCGACCATTCATAATCATTCTAATTCTATTGGTCAAGTTTTTAGATCATGACCCATTTATGTTGCTTTAGTAGACAAACATTTCCTTCAACGCACGAGCGATGAGAAACCCATCATCATCACAACTTCTACCATCTAAGCAAACTAAGCATGGATTAATTGAGTAATGAATGTAGACAACCAACATTTGAGTGGTGCCAGGACATCAAAGCCATGTAGGTATACATAGGCATTCTAGTCATAACATAACATAGCAATGCAGTAATCAACCATACTCACATTGTGCATTTGCAAAGAGAGGGATACATAGGGGCCTGCCTTGGGACAATCTCGCCAAGGGTTTGGGTCTCCTCAAGTTGGACTTCCTCGGAGCCCTCGGCACCTGAGTAGAATGCATAAAGATAATTATGATATCCATTGATGTTCTTTACTTGGGTTATAGGTGTATGTATAAAAGGTTAAAAAATCTTTTGACTTGTTACTTGCGACGGAGTGGGCGTGTGTGTGGCTGTCTAGTGGGGCCTTCGAGATTAAAAATCATTCTATTCTTTGGAGTAAATTTTAGAATTCTCAAAAATGGATTTGTACGTAGGAGCATCTATGCTTTTCAGCCACCTACGGATCGGTTTTGTAGTGGCGGCTCGGAAACTGCCCCTACAAATCGTTGGTTCAGGTCCTCTTCGATCTTCTCCCTGACAAGATGAGCGTGAACGATCACTAATCTCACCTTAGTGTTGTTGTTGGATGTCAATAATAATGGTTGCTGCCCTCGCAAAAAAAAAAAAAAAAAAAAAAAAATAATAATGGTTGCTGGAGGGGGACAGAAAAGCACCAGTGAAGCGAAATATGGAGCCTCAGCGCACGCTGCAAGCCGCGCATGCAGGGGGCTGCCACGCCATCCAAAGAGAGAGGAAGATGCAAAAGACACGACGGAAGAAGAGGGAGCGCACAGGGAGATAAGGATCAACTTGTGATACGAGAAATATGTCCTTCAATTTTAATTTAGAATTAGTTATTGGCCCGTATAATTTAGGTTTCTGTTCACCACTAGTTTCTCTCCAAATTCTCAACTAAATATAAGAATTAAACATGGAGATAAGAGTATCTCAGAGTTTGCCAAATTTTACTTGAAAAATCTTGATATTTGGCAACTTCTAAATAGATATGTCAAGTAAAAAAAGAGTTCATCTCCAACAGATTACGCATAATTCACTTACCAATTCAGATCTAACTTGAGGTGCGGATGAGAGTCGCCCCTCCCGACCGTCCCTAGCCGGGCGGCCCGGGCGACTCCACGCCCGCCTCTTCGATCCAGCCCCAACTCCAAATCCACCCCTCCCAGCACTAGATCCGAGCCCCACGCTACCCGATCTAACGATTCACTCGGGTCAGCGCGTCCATCCGGCTCCCAATGGCGAGATCGTGGCGTCTCTCTGCGCAAGGCCAGCCCCGCCGGGCCGTCATCCCGCACCAATGGCCATCATTGGCGGCGCCCCTCCGGCTCCTCGGCGCCATGGCGGAGCAGCTGATGTTGGACGGGCGGGCGTCGGCCGTCACTGCCGTTCGCGGCACCCAGCGCCGGGCCTCCGCCCGTCGCCACGAAGCCATCGATGCTCGCTGCCGCTGCGGGCGTCTTTGCTCCGACTTCCGGCGAGGCTTCCCCTCTCTCCCCATGCGGCGCCCTTCTTCCCCGCCCGTATCCCCGGCCGCCCAAGGCCGCACGCTGGTCACGGGGAGGGCGGAGACGACTCGACCCGACCACGGCGCCACCCCACCTCCGTCATCCTTTGCCGAGTCGTCCGCCGGAGCTCCCGGTCCCCCGAGGCTCGCCGGCCGAGGCAGAGCTGCCGGCGGAGGCCCCAAGACGGCACGCTGGGGAGGGACGGAGGGCGCCGAAGAGGAGGAGGTCGCGGCGCCGCGACCGCGACGGCCGCGAGTGGTTGGCTCCGCGCCACATCCCAGCGTGCGGCGCTGGCGCACCGGGAGAGCGCCGACCACCGGCCTCTACGCATGCATCGAACTACTTAAAGGGTGTCGGCGCATCAACGGTTAGCTGGCGCCGCAAGATCAACGGCCGGGCCCTTGTCGGCGGGCCGCTTCGGGGGCCGGACGGACACGATGGCGCGTCGCTAAGCCATGAGGACGGAGAAAGAGCCCCTCCCAAGGCACCGCCGGCGTGAAGCCTCACCACCACCAGCCCGGTCCGCGTGCTGTCGAAAGGTCAAGGGCGAGATGCTTCAAATGCCCGGGCGTCCGGCCACCTGTCGCCAACCTCCAGAGGTCCCCCGCGATGCCTCAACCGCCATGGTGAGAACCACCTTGCCCGAGATTGCAAGCGGCCGAGACCCTCCCTCCCGTTCCGTTACGACGACTTAATTCAGTGCAGCTCCGCGTTTGCCGCGGGGCAGCCGGTCACGCGCCCGCCGGCACGTCCACTTCGGAGCGAGAGGAGGCTCTATTCGCGTCGTCTTCATCGACGACGGTGATGGTGTACCTGCCGGGACGCGCCACCGCGGACTGGCGGGCAGGGGGTCGATAACGAGTCGCCCGCTCGCCCACGAACGCCTTCCGAGCTCACCGCCGCCTTCGATTGGTGGTCCGAGGTCCGTGCGATAGAGCTAGCGGACCGGCGGATGTGCCCGCAGTGCACTGCTCGCCGCGCCCGAGGAGGAGCGCATGGACTCAGTCAGGACGCCGACAACCTCGGGGTGCGTTCAATCCGCAGGGTCCGGAGGATGAAGACAAGTATGTTGGCGTGGTCGTGACTCCACCGAGGTCCTCGACCATGACTATCATCCAGCGATTGAGGAGCGTGTGTGCATCCCCGATGGACTCGCCGATCGATCAGGAGGGCCCAAGCTGCGCGAGCGACGCCGGGCAACACTTGTACGCCGGCTTCGCCGCCGCCAAGCCTCGGCGGCGCAAAATGCGACGTCAGCGCAGTCCGTGCGATCGATGCGTAAGATGGGCATTGCACCGCACTCCCGCCGCGCATTTGGACAAAGCTTCGCCCGATTACTTTTGAGGCTTTTACGGGTCCGTTGACGCCAAGGAAGGAGAAGGCTTTGGAGGTGCTCTTCGGTGAGGACTTTGACCCGGTGGCTTGGAATCTGAACACGGCCGACCTGGATGGGGGACGGCGGTGAAGGTCATTCCCCATTTCCTCCTAGCTTGAGCTGTTGATTAGTTTAATTGTAATCACAATCTCTTGTTGCCCATGGGCGTGGTGTGTGCAGTAATCCCCTGGATTACTCGGGTGTTTTTTATTTGGTTGTGTTGTAACTCAAACAATCTCTCCGTCTTAATGAAATCCGTGCAATATGCACGTTCGAGAAAAAAAATTCAGATCTAACTTACATCGGGGAACCCGAGACGTAAAACAAAATTATGTTTATGTCCTTCCACCTCTTCTAATACCGACACGCAGTACGAGGCGGATACGCAGGGGAAGAATAGCAAGTTGGGAAAGATGACAATCTTATTTGGCAAACTGTTGGAGAGTATTTTAATGTTTTGTCAAATTTTCAAGGATAGCAACCTCATTTAGCAAACTGTTAACATTATTGTAAAATACCATCAGAACCTCTAAGGGGATCTGCACCAAAGATGACGTACGGGTTTAGTTTAGTTGTGTGCTCGATTCTGACCGGGCAGCACCAAACCACATCGCCCGCCCGCTCTACCTCTCTGTCGTCAGCGCACCCACTCCAGACTCCACGGATGAAACCTCCCCGAGCAAACAAAAACAAAATCTTGAGCCCATCCCCGTCCCCGCGACGGCGCGACCTCTATAGGTCGCCCCCGCTCATGCGGAGCAAGCCGCGCACACACCAAGAGACGCGTCTCACCAAACCAGACCACCTCGCTTCTCACGCTTGCTTGCTTGCTTGGCGTTACTTGGCAGCAGAACCATCATCGCCTCGCCTCGGTGAGTTAGTTCATCATTGTGCAAAGGCATGAAATAAACCGGCAAACAAAACATGTGACAACCAGACGTCACGAAACAATGGAAGCTGCTGCAACGTTTACATCTTCAATTCTTCATCATTTGTTAACGTGCTCCTTTATTTTCCAGGAAACAGGTCCATCAAACAAGCTCGATCACGCTGCTCTCTCATTTCTCGCGACCGTCATCAACTGACCACGCCATGGTTGGAAGCAGCCCCCTGCAGGCCGTAGTGCTGGCAGCGCCTGGCGTCAGGGACAGGAAGGTGCTCGCGTTCAAGCGCGACCCCCTCAAGGACAAGCAGGACGCCGCGTCCGGCCTCGTCCACTCCATCCTCGCCTCCACCAGCCCGGCCCAGCGCAGCGCCTTCTACGTCTTCGACCTCGCCAAGGTCGTCGACCTCTTCAGGGCGTGGCGCCGGGCGCTGCCGGACGCGCGGCCCCTGCTACGCCGTCAAGTGCAACCCCGACCCGGCGCTCCTCGGCGCGCTCACCGCGCTCGGCGCCGGCTTCGACTGCGCCAGCCGCGCCGAGATTGAGGCCGTGCTCGCGCTCGGCGTCCAGCCACGGGACATTGTCTACGCCAACCCCTGCAAGCCCGAGGCGCACCTCGAGTACGCCGCCGAGGTCGGCGTCAACCTCGCCACCTACGACTCCGAGGAGGAGGTGGCCAAGGTCAGGCGTTGCCACCCGGGCTGCGAGCTATTGCTCCGCCTCAAGGGCCCCGACGGCGGCGACGTCAGGGTCGACCTCGGGACCAAGTACGGCGCGCACGCCGACGAGGTCGTGCCGCTCCTGCGCGCCGCCCAGCGCGCGGGGGGTCGGCGTCGCCGGAGTCTCCTTCCACGTCGGCAGCGGCGCGTCCAACCTCGGCGTGTACCGCGGGGCCATTCAGGCCGCGCGCGCCGCGTTCGACGCCGCGGCTGCCCTGGGGATGCAGCCCATGCGCGTCCTCGATATCGGCGGCGGGTTCGTCTCCGGCCCGACTTTCGACGACGCCGCGGAGGTCATCAACGACGCGCTTGCGCAGCACTTCGGCGACCTGCCGTGCGTGGAGGTGATCGGCGAGCCCGGCCGGTACTTCGCCGAGACCGCCTTCACGCTCGCGGCGCGGGTCATCGGGAAGCGCACGCGTGGAGAGGTGCGCGAGTACTGGATCGACGACGGCCTCTACGGCTCGCTCAACTGCATCATCATGGACCACTACGTGCCGACGCCGAGGCCACTCGACAGCCCGCGCCCCGGAGACAAAACCTACACTTCCACGGTGTTCGGCCCAACGTGCGACTCTCTCGACACGGTGGTCACCGGGTACCAGCTACCAGAGATGAGCGTGGGCGACTGGCTCGTCTTCGACGACATGGGCGCATACACCACCGGAGCCGGCTCCAACTTCAACGGCTACGCGACGTCGGACAT
This sequence comes from Hyparrhenia diplandra, assembly GCA_015847255.1. Lineage (NCBI taxonomy): Eukaryota > Viridiplantae > Streptophyta > Magnoliopsida > Poales > Poaceae > Hyparrhenia > Hyparrhenia diplandra. The sequence goes on from JADLZK010009403.1 coordinate 58,817, forward strand.
AAAGATCTACGTAGCCTACTCCAGCTGAGTGCCAACGTCGACAACGTCAGGGGTCAGGCAGGGACTAATGTTATGTGTGTAATTGGTTTCGTCCAATGTTGTTCGGTTTGCATGAATAGGAAGTCGTCCAATGTTATGTGTGTAATTGGTTTCGTCCATAATAAGTGGCAAGACTGTGGCATAGCAAGGACGGATGCATACCTTGATATGCAAAGTTTGATCGAACAGTAGGATGCAGGCTTGGCTTGCTTTGAGGACAGTGCTAGCCCTACATATTGCCTATGAATTTGATCGAATAGTGGGACAATGCTAGCCTGTTCGAAACAGAAACAAATTACATAGCAGGAACCTGGTAAGAGGTTATGCAGGCAACCAAACAGACCCAATATAACTCAATGTTCAATGTACATCAATGTTGGTAATAATATGATAATGTACTATTAAGTCTTGATAGATCATTTCTTTCGTTATCATACTATTGATGCGTTAGTAGAGTTAGATATCGAGTTCTATGACTTCAGTGTGCAGTAGTGCATCTATTTCCAAAATCTGTGAATTTGGTATTTATTCATATGTTTCGACGATACCGTATAGAATATATAAAAAAGGATCTACATTCAGATCAGCACACTGAAGTCGTCATTGCCTAAAAGAAATTAACATTTAGATCAGCAAAACAATTGCAATTCTCATCAGTAATTTAGATTACCAAAAAGGGAGTTGCATATCTCTTTCACAAGAGGATTGGGCGATAGCCTAGATTGTTAGCTTTTCAGGGTGTGGAAGCAACCGCTCACAGGTTCGATCCCCATTAGGGATGGACTTACGCGCCTTATTTTCTTCTTAATACAAAGTCCCTTAGTTCCTCCTAGGTTGGGTCTCGTTTTTTTTTATATCTCTTTCACAAGAAAAATAACCAACATTTTTTAAAACGTGCTATACCCTTGGATCATCATTGTGGGATCTATCATCAGTATTTATGCGTATAAAGTGTTAGCTAGCACAGATTTATATATTTGTAATCACAAATCACAACTAATAATTTTTTTCTATGGAAAGACAAGGACAAATTAAAGGTGTGTGTTCTCACAAATCACAACTAACATGTCGCAAGATGGAGTTGGATGATTTCTTTCAACAGAGACATAGGAAAAGTGACAAAAAAAAATGTTGCAACCTCTTTACCATGGTGATTAGTTGATTTCTAATTTAATTGTTCGTATCCTGGCTTCTATTTTCTAATTTTGCAAGTAACTAAATAAGACGTACTCACTCATCAGTTCAACCAACAGCAACTCATATCTGCACACCTTGCAAGATGGGCATGCGATTGTCCATGCGCCCACGAGCCGCTCGACAGAATGTCGAACCACGGCAGACGGACCGGGGACAGAACTTGCGCGCACGCCTTGTGCTTGAGCATCCTGCTCTGCGGCTCGGCCTAGCGCGCTGCGGTGGTGCGACGCTTGACGGAGAACCCGGCGAGCTAGGGCGAGCGGCAGAGCAGGAGGCTCAAGTGCGACGCTTGACGGAGAACCCGGCGAGCTAGGGCGAGCGGCAGAGCAGGAGGCTCAAGTACAAGGCATGCGCGGACAACGGCGATTATGCAGAGTAGACCATAGAACAGAAACAGTCTGAATATAGGGTTGAACAAAAATGTTTCTTTTTAGATGAAACAGGAGGGGTTTGCACCCCTACTGGAATTTTATTGATAATAAAACAGACCAAAGTACAGAGTTATTGAACAAAAATGTTGAGAACAGTTGTATAATCGCAATGGAAATGGAAGCATTGTCAAAGGATCCTATCGTATGGTTCATTTACAAACGTTGGGGAAACTTACAGGAGAACAACACCTTGAGCTTTCCTTCACTGCGCCTACTATGGATGATTTACAGATTGAGTACAAGTTCAGCGACAAACCCACCAATTTAGACAATTACAAAGTTCAACTCTGAAAAATAATATGTAATAACTCTACATGGTCAGCGAATCAGGAAGTGAAGTTGAAGCTCCCAGAATCTTGCCGCCAACATCAGGAAAGCATTCTTGGTCTTGCAGTGGGCCGATCTTACCATCTGCCTCCACCTTAACTGGGTACTTGAGGAGGTGTCCTTGTAATGTACTCATTTCTTCGGCTGTAAACCTTTTCCAGTTATCTACAGCTATTTCATTCACAAACCTTACACACTCCAAACTCGAAGGATCCTTGAAGCGATCATGAACCGTTCCAAGGTGCTCTGCCCAGAGAGACGTTCTATAACCATATACCTGGAGGGAAAATGATATGTAGGCAAAGCTAGCTTAGAAGTGGTAGCATTGTTTGTAAATGTGTAGTTGTTGAATCATATAGGGGGCAAATAAGTTACTAGTAGCCATTAACAAAACTGCAGTAAGCAAATTTGGTAGAAAGAAGAGGTCAACCTGGCCGTGAGGATGTCCATTCTTTGTAGACCATGCATAATGAGGTTGGTATGCACCCATTGCAATTTCAGTATCTCTAGAACCAGCCAGGGATCTCTGGTTGATGTTTGCTGAACCCAGGATGACATATTCATCATCCACAATCATCCCTTTTGCGTGAACATATATCATGAACCGTCGATACTTTGTAGCTAAGGCCTGCACATTTTAAAAGCAGAAGAAATATGAAATCAATGTGACTGCTTAGTAATTATTAACAAGAAAAACGATGGAACTAGGCTCAAGACAACATGACATGTCTACTGCTTCTTCAAAGAACAATGATGAACACAGTATCACATGAAAGGAAAATAATTGGATGGGAAAACAATAGATTAATTAGGGCTGTGGAACACAGGTGCATAGGCAAGCATGATCTAGGGTTGGTTTATAGAAGTATAATAGTATCCTTGCCTGTCATAACTAACAATCAGTCTAGAGAAACCACAGCGGCTCAAGGCCCACTAGTTCGACTATAAAATAGATGGCTCAAGGGCCTAGCCGAACAATATGTCTTAACATAGTAAGTTAGTAACATCACACATATTAAATACAGTAAACAGGAAAAGGTATTGTATAAAACTGACGAGATTTCATTGGCCCTGAGGTATGTTATTCCTGGCTTCCTAAATTACAACAGAGCCAAAGCCAGAGTCAATGCAAAATGTAAACCAAGACAACACACAAAAAAATAATACTACAAAATACAAGGTCAACAAGCTAGAGCCTAAGATAACATCAGTAATCTAAATCAACTTAAGCAATATAGTGTGTGATTCAAGCAAAAGAAAAATACTGATGCAACCATTCTAACCAAAGCCTCCATTTAACCCAACAGCTCACTGCAAGAAGGCATTCTTTCCATGCCAATGTATCAGCATCCTAGAAACCTCTCCTTATGAACTTATATACCATTTTCTAAAGATCTAAAGACTAACAGTATTATTATGTACAGTACATGAGAGTCGAGTAGATGCTAGACACTTTTTAGATAAGTTTTAGTAGAAGGTAGTTAGATAAGTTTTAGTAGCAAGTAAACTAGACACTTTTTATTTATCTTCAAAAGAATGAAAAAAAAAAAAAATGCAAGTATGCAACAACAGATTACCGCTGCACTTTTATCTGTAGATTTCTCTGATTCTGGACTGCCATTAGATGGTGGTTCTTCCCGATTTCAAGACAAAAGAAGTTCAAGAAATCTTCAGGGTGCATATCCTTAATGTCCATTGCCTTGAGCTCATCTGCAATTATTTTATACATCATCTCCATTGTCTGGGCCTGTAACATGAAGACAAATCATGACCATAGTTACTAAATCCCAATTTCTATGGCATTGTGTGATACTCTCTTTCAAAATAAAGTTTAAAACTTATTTTAACCTTTTAAGGAAAATGTGACAAAAACCTAAAACTATTCTGGAAGTGTACAATGTTTGCTCTTTAAGTACAGTAGAGAACAGACTTTGATTAATCACAAGCAAAGATCACACCCCCCCCCACACACACACACACACACACACACCACCACCACCAAGTGTTAATACACCCAAGTCTGATTGTATATTCACCAGTGTGAAATTTAATATACTGCATCCTCAACATTAGAAAGATGATGACAGTCACATATATAATCCTCAAAATTTCACTTAATTAGCCTTACAACACAGAACATGGGATGTTTGCAAAGAGAGAAAGAACTCAGAAGACCTCACAATTGGTTACATTATTCTACCAAATTGTGAACATCAATAAAGAATTCACCTGAAAGAAAAAGGATTTCTTGCACAGATGCTGCAGTAGGGACTCCTTCAGGCCACATTGGTATCACTACATACACTGCAAAGCGTTCTCCCGCTCTAATCTTACTTGCAATTTTGAGGGCCAGTTCTATTGGTATCAGATTATCAGCGCCTGCCACATATTATCATGTAGCCATTAAACATTAACAGTTAAGTCAAGCAACGACAGTGCAGCACTATATAAGGAACAAAGAGAATGTAAAACCTGCCTAAAAATACTAAAAAAATTGTAAGATCTACCTACATTATGTCTGTAGTTCTCCCATCTTTTGCAATAGAAAAATATACATATATACTCCTTTAGTTCCAAATTGTAAGTTGTTCTGGTATTTTTAGGTACATAGTTTTTGCTACATATCTTACATTATATAATGATACATAGTAAAAGATATGTAAGAAAAGCCAAAACGACTTACAATTTGGAACAGAGGGAGTATGTATAGCTACCATATAACTACAGATCAAGGAAAAGCAGAAGAAATGAAAAAAAAAAAAAAAGGTTAAAACCTGAATTAATGTAGGATGGCCAAGCAAATGAAGAACCAAGAAAGTACTGGTTCTCAATATAAATGAAATGTTGTGCAGATCTGATTGCTCGGACATATGCAGTGTGGATGCTCTTATCAATTACCAGGTTCTTTTCGCACACAAGATTCTGCAGAAATGATTTGAATAGTCAGTTCCCATAGCAGTTTTCAAATAGTATATTCTCTGTCATCACAAGAAAAGTCCAGAAAAATAGAAATGTAGACTAACCAGCTTTGAAGCTGCTTTGCTGTCATTAGGAAATCCTTTTAGGGAACCAGAGTCAATTGAACGGAATACCTGCAGAGTCAAAATACATTAAATACTCCAGAAAATTTCAAGACTATTTTGACAAGTAGAACATAAAAGGCAGCATGAGAACCTGAACATGCCAATTTTCATCATCTTCTTCTTTTTGAAACCCACAAACTAGGATGGTCATTCGAACAGTGCGTGAAGGGCTTAGAATCCATGAGATACGCTCCAGCTTAATTAAAGCATCATCTTTCCAATGAGACACTCTTCTAAACCGGTCACGCCATTTTGTTGCCTTTTCGCCACCTTTGCTCAAAATTTGTCAAGACATCATAGGCAGCAGGGCCATCAATCCTGCAATGTAAATCGTGCCATGGTTGCCTGGGTCCCTTCGCACCTGCCTGCATCAGGTGAATACATGATTCTAAGAACAACAAAATCTGGATGCATGTAATTTAGTACTGTACATGAAAAAAATCAAACTTTCTGCCAAAGCAAATTACTTAGAACATGATAGCACAAAAAGAACTCACCGAAAATGTAGGGTTATGATAATCATTTTGGAATACTGTGTCAAGATCTTTGAAAAGCCTGTGTTCAGGTGTAGGCTGTCATAGCGGCCATCACAAAGATCTAGGCCCCCAATGAAAGCTGTAATTTTCCTCTTGTTTCCCCAGGCTTGTGTATCAACCAGCACACACTTTTGATGGTGTGTAAACAAAGTCCCAACAACCTGCCAGCTACAAATTCAATGTCATCAACTGCAACAAAAATATTCAACTATTTAGCGCAAAATATAATAAAACAAAAAACAACAAAAAGTGGTTCCTGTTTCAAACTCAAGATGATAGATGCCACCTGATACTATTTGAGACATAAAAAGATGATTGCAATCTACTCGCCCTTTTAGGTGACCCCCATGGCCCACTCCTACCCCTAAAAATGGCACTTGTGCCGGTACAGACTACAAACAGGTACATAGGTTCACAAACAAGATTTTCACAGAATTGTCTAGCCATGATTGCACCATTATTAAGATTTTCCTTTGCGTGGTGGAAAATCATATAAACCTTTTGAAAAAATGCTTTCCCATAGCACCACATTAAACTGTATCTTTCGTATAACATGGCGACCTGTTTAAGAAACTTTTCTGTTCCTTTGCAGATATACCCAGCACCAACACTGCTGTGCAAATTTTAAAACAAAGAAGAGATGGCATGATGTTTCTTCAGTAACTTGTGAGCAACATGATATAGGTAAAATGGTTTCTTTTTCTTTTCTGTTCAGCATATCTCTAGTATTGAGCCTACCATGAAGTAGGAAAACAAAACACTATGTCTTTGTTCAACAACAACAACATAGCCTTTTATCCCAAGCTAGATGGGGTAGCCTAGAGATGAAACCCACAGGAAACAAGTATAAAAGAAACACAAAATAGGTCACAAGACAGAACGTAGAGCTAGGGGTAAACGGAAAAAAGAAACAAAGGTCATGGTTTAGGCACATTGATTGCTAGTCTCCAAGCGTTCCTATCCACAGCTAATTCCTTGGAGATATTCCACTCCTTAAGGCTCTCTCAACCGTCTCTTCCCAAATCAGTCTAGGTCGACCTTTACCTCTACCTCTCTTTACATTATCGACCCGCTTTAAAACCCCACTATGCACCGGCGCCTCGGGAGGCCTCCGTTGGACATGTACAAACCATCTCAACCGATGTTGAATCAATTTCTCATCGATTGGTGCCACCCCGACCTTATCTCGAATCTCTTCGTTCCGAACTCTATCCCTTCTTGTATGCTAGCAAGTATTTTCCATGGATACCTAAGGTAGCTGGTGGTTGAAATTGGCCCATCAAGAGCCAGTGCATGCTCATTGAAGAGTATGCCTCAGCCTCACTACGCTAAAGTATATCCATTTGCCGTTCTCTTGTCCTGCATATTGCAATCTAAACGCTGACTGAAGATACATAGTTGCACCATCTCAAATCATGCATTATGCAAATCCTCTGCCAAGATCCAAAAGCTTCAGGTTATCTTTCCACCAGAAAGATATGGCATTAGTTTACCAGGCAACCAGCTTGTCTTGGTGACAGACCAGTGGCAGCTCTGGTTTAGGTTTTAGGTTTATATCATGTTTCTGTGCAGATAGCATGTGGGATCTATCATCACACAAATAGTGTATATCTGACTTCAGCATTTGATAGTCCTTAAGGGCACAAACAGGGGCGTATCCAACAGTGTGTTCAGGTATGGTCCAGCATACCCTAAGAAAATTTCTTCGTCTAGTTCAAGCCAGTGCCAGTAGTAGTACCCACAACTTTCTGTTTCAACTCTTGCTTGTGTGCTCTCTCTCCTCTCGTTGTCGTGATAGGTGGATGGATGATGTGATGTTAAATAATGCAAACAGCGGGGATGTCACCTCCAGACTGCCTTAGCTAATCTAACCCCCTAGAAAAAGCATCACAGGATGACAGGAGTAACTAACATCGCATTAGCTAGCACTACATTGACACTAGTACGTCTACCACTAGTAACCTAACCTATTTTATTATTTGGTAATACACCAATTCATCCTCAAAAATTATTTGGTGTCTATGTTTTTTTTTTTTTTATAAATATTTTCAACTATTAGCATGTTATCTGAACTTTTCTATTGGAACTTATGCAACTTTGGAACTTCTCTGTTGAATTTAAGACTTATTTTGTACTTAAATTCCGAATTGCAGGGACAATTTAATGAATGCTCACCGAATTACTAAATTTCTAAAAGGATTTTACCAAATCGCAGATGGAAATTTTAGTGCGGCATACCCCATGAAAAAATCATAGATCTGCCACTGGGAACAAAGGGTGGTCTGGTGGCAAATTTGGTGGTCATCCAGTGCTGACCCACCTTAATCATAAAACAGCTAAGTAGTGGCAACAAAAAGGAAGTGCAGCTTTGGATAGCTGAAAAGTGTAGCAATGAGTAGCAGGAAGAATTTGGCGGTCATCCAGTGGCGGATCTAGCATGAGGGCTGAGCCCCCACTACCCCCTACGCAGACAATGCAGAACCCCCGACCCCCACTGGCTGACTCTGGATTAGCCACTAATCTGAACATTCATATTAGACTATTATTACTCCAACGTATCTCCAACGTAAGTTTCACAATGATATCCGTTAGATGTTACCGATACAAAGAAAGTGAACCATATATTCCTGCCCAAAACTTGCCTGCTGTTTGAAAATGCTCAGCTTATTGCTAGCATATCGAGGAGACAGAACACAGATGACAGAGGAATGTTTGAAAAACTTCCGAGTTTCTTCGTCATGAGTTGCCATAACTCCACCCTGCAAAAAGCACAAGAAGGATTCTTACAGACACTACCACAGGGAAATATTTGCAAAAGGAAAACGAACAGCGTGTTTGAATAGATTCAGAAAGCACAGATTAGATTTGCATTTGTCTAATATGCATGGTCATGGTTTAAGGCAAATTGAGAACGGGGAATGGATGAAGCTAAATGCCCATGGATTGAACAGAGTGTTATTACATTCTATTACGAACTTGAAACTGGTAATTGTTTGTGATAAACGTTTTGAACTTGGCTCGACTGCTGACAACTAGACATCCACGGATTCCGTCCCATTAAGTCGACTGCTGACAACTCGACATCAAATAAGCTGGGAGGTAAGAGAAACAGATTGTGGAGCCTCACCGTCTTGATGAAGAACTTGTCGTGCGAAGTTTTATCATCCCACACAAGCAGGCACACTCTGACACCCTCCTGCGACTTGAACTTGAGCAGCTCGCCAAGGGTAAGGTCGCCACCCTCGGGCAATGGCCGCGACGGCGATGGCTCGCGCACGAGCCGCACCTTATCGTACACCGACCAGCCGACGATATATATCATGTGGTGCGCCTCTAGGATGGCGTGGCAGATGTCCTCCCAGCACGCGTTGTGCTGGAACGTCTTGCCGTTGTCGAGATCAATCTCTGGCAGGTCCCCTTCCTTGACGTGCGCGTCCTGGTACAGCGTGACTTGGCTGCCGTGGCGGAGCGGGAAGTAGGAGTCCTCGACGCCCTTGTGGTCAGGGTCGCCGGGGATGCCGTGGCGGTAGGCCGGATTGCTGGAGATGGGTTGGAACTTGAAGCGGAGGTGCAGCGCGGTATCGGGTTTGTACGGCTTGCCGTTGGTGCCTATGACGGGGAACCAGTCCTCGACCTCTTCGCCCGACACGACGCGGTCGGCGGGGACGGTGACGGTGCCGATGAGCTGCGCGCCGAAGGTGTCGTTGTCCTTGACGTGGAAGACAAGCTCGGCGGCGCGGTGCGCGAGCGGCACGGCGAAGTGCTCCTCCCAGACGGGGTCCTGGGAGTTGGGGATGACGGCGGTGCGCGCCACGACGGCGTCGGACACGGACAGCGTGACGTAGGGGTCGCTGGTGATGATCTTCCGGTGGTGGTGTCTGCCGCCACCACGGCCGCCACCGCTGCCGCCGCGCGAGCGGCGGCGGCGGCGGCCGGGTGCTTGGGGCCCGCAGGAGGTGGGCGGGCGGCACGCGGCGAGGCAGCGGCGGACATGCTCGGAGAACATGTCCATGTTGGGCAGCAGGCGCGCCTCGAGGATCCATAGGTCGAGGTCGCCGTGCAGGAGGACGGGCTTCGCCGGAGACTCGCCGCCGGCCGGCGACGCCATCGCCGGCGACGGAGTCTCGCGGTCGGGGACGGGGTGAGGCGGCGGCGAGCGTCTGGGCAACCCACCAGGAGCCGCCCCCAATCCTAGAGCACCCTAATATACCACAGCGCCCTCCGCGCGGCGGGGATTCCGGCGGGCGGCAGCCTCGGCTCGGCTCACAGCCCTGGCGAGTTGGCGGTCGGAAACGGCAAAGCGGTGAGGAGGCGGCGAGGTTGGGGGTTCGGCTGGCTGGATCTCGAGATTTGGCAATTTAGCTCGAAATAGCATGCGGTTTTAGTTGCGTTTATTATCTCTGATGATCTGACGAAGTAAGTTTTTTAGTGCCCGGTTTGGTGGTGTGTTTGATGCGGAGTGGTGAGCTGCAAAAAAAAAAATTGCAAGGAAAATGGTGGGGTGCGCGGCGCGACGCAACGGTCGCCTCTGTACGGTTTCCGATCCAGCCCACGTCGCCGGTTTCTGGCAGGTAGGGGCTCCCGTGGATCGTGTGATGTTGCAGCGAGACGAATACCAGAAGCCCCCACGCCCACGCTGTTTGGTCCGCCACGATGTGCGGTGTGGGCGGTGGGCACGTCGCGGGCGTGGGGCGCGCGAGGTGGCGTCGTCCCGCGGGAAGCGGAGAGGAGAGATCACAGATCAGGAGAGGTCAAACGGTGCGTGCCTGCGTGTGCGTCAGCCAGAACCAGGTGTCTTGCGCTGGAAGTGGACGTGCGACGACGTTGGCTTGCTTGCTTCGGGACTCGTGGTGCGAGTAGAGCGAAACCCGACTTGGACAGTTCGTTCGTACGTACTGCTACAGTTGAAAAAATATGGATGACATTTCGGCTGCGATGACCACCTCACGTGTAGTAACTTTTGCTCCCGAAGGCCCCAACTGATTGTGCCGTCAAGAACTGGATTCTTTCTGCCTTTTTCAGCATGCCGACCGTGGACTTCGATTTCCTTTTCCTTCTACTGTTTCGGTGCAGGTTTGATGTCGTTTTCCTTCCATATTGTGCCCAAAGTGGCCAGTTTTTTTTGCCGTCTCGGAGGCCCTATTCACCGGGCGGATACTGCAGATCCTACTCATTCTCAGGAACCTTTGCATACTTATAGTACACACATCATCATAACTCTACGCATACATATTCAGCAATCATCCACAGGCGCCCTTTTCAGGATAGAAATATGTCGGCTATGTTGGATGGTCCAAGAATATATACTGATGCTTCTCTTACCCCTTGATATCAATACTGCTTACAATCTTAATGCAAGACTTGAAATCTTTATAGCTAGTTCGGGACTTTCACAGAGCTTTAATGTCTAAATAAAGGTTTCTCTACATATAGTTTCATCTGTCTTCTCAGCTGAAGCTGCAGCCCTTGCCTTTGCTACTACTACTATTCGCAAGTTGAATATTATAGAGGCAACTTTTATTTCGACAGCCCGGTAGTTGGTGTCTTATGTCAACTCTTTTGACACAATGAACATCCCAAGTTGGGATACAAAATTCTACATTCAAACCTTCCTCGCAATACGAGGGGCATGAAAGAAGCTATAAAGTCTTCAAGATCTCAAGAACGCTTAACACAACTGCTCATATTCTAGCTAATTAGGCTCGCCATCAGCATAATGTAGATTCGGATGTAATCTTTACATGCCATAATGTTTTCGTATCTTGAGTTGTCCAATTAAGGATGCTCTTGATCATGTACCGTGGGATAATGTATCTCACCTAGCAATCTCGTCTTTGCTAAGTCTAATAAAGTTTGTTTGTTATAAAAAAAAAGACCATGCCCAACGAGGGTTGTCTTGGGCCTTATTTAGATTGCAACTTTTTGCAACTCGATAAATAGTAACTCTTTTCGTTTGTATTTGATAAATATTGTCCAATCATGGACTAACTAGGCTCAAAAGTTTTGTCTCGTGATTTACAACCAAATTGTATAATTAATTTTTTTACCTACATTCTTTGTTCTATTTATGTATCAAACATTGATATGATGAAAAGAGAGTTAAAAAACTTAGAATTTTGCGGGTAACTAAACGGGGCTTTGGTTAGTGGTTTCAAAGAGAGGGAAGGGTACACATCAAACGAAGGAAAATAACTTCCAACCTAAAGTAACTTTGCTAGACCTCCGCAAGTTGTCTTTTTCTTTTTTGCTTTTGTATTGTGTAGCAAAAGCCCCACCTACCTAAGGTCGTACCTCGAGGTGTCTTCATGCTTTACGTCAATGAAGTCACCAGTAGGCCAAGCCACCGTCTAAGGTGAGCTGAGTGTTGGTCTCGTGAAACACTTAGACTAATGTCAAGTGTGTCGCACTAGGGTTAGCCTAACTATCCTCTCTTAGTTATCTTCGACAAGGCTCAGCCTTTTGGTGTTGCTTTATACCACACAAAATGATTATCTTGCTTGGAAGTGTGTTTTTAGCAAAGTCGATATCGTGGGATTATAGGGGTTTATCTAGCATCAAGAGAGGGTAGTTTTTAACCCCTCATTACCTTTTACTCGAAGAATAGGACCGTCATAAACCCCTCCTACAAATTAATATAGAAGTTTGTGTATGAGAACCTCTAATTCATTGGGCCCACACACTTTTTGTCTTTGTCCCAAAGACCTCGGCGGTTGTGCGATGCACCCAATAACTTAAGAAGCCTGTCGGGTGTCATCGGAAACCCCGATTACACCACTCTCATACCAGGATCAACAAAGGAGTAGCTACAACATTACAATATTTGTTATAAAAATACAGATCAGAGTGCGGAAGAATAATAACATTAATTTTATAAAATTGTGAGTAAGTTACATTTAAAAGAACTTAACTTAATTAATTTTGCGGAAGTGAGTAGACTAGAAGACAACCAAATCATGTCGAGCCCACCGACATAACCTTGGTTAACAAAGACACGAGTCAACACCGCAACAAGGGGTTAACAAAACCCCGAGTACACAATGTACTCCGCAAGACTTACCCGACAAAAAAGAAAAGACTCCAAGGATATTTGGCTTAAGGGAAGTAGAGCTAGAAAAGGGAAGTTTGCCGAAAAGCTTACTACAAGTGGATCCTTACTTTCAATATCTTTAGCATAAATTTTATTGGAGCATAATAAAGCTAGATTTGCACCTGTTCTATCTCAAACACTTTTTAAGCAACACATCTCAACTTATCTCTCGCATCTCTTTTCCCTTTCATAACCATGAGTAACCTTTTTTTTTTTTTTCAATTACTACGATGAATGGGCGTAAGAACGGGTCTCCATATCCGAGAAGCAACGGCGATTCATGAACCGATTATACCCGGCTGGGGATCCCTAACCACACGACATATGTAGCACTTAAGCTTGCATATATCAACCTTCTTTCGATTTGTCCAAAACGGGAACGAGGCTGCGCCACCCGAGAATACCGTACACCTCCAATCCGGGACTTTAACCCACGAGGGTAACATGTACTCCCGCCATCTCTCCACTCCCGGTCGCGTGGTTGCCATTCGATTTGGCTCCACCGAGATCCGGCTTACGGGGTATGTGGCTAGTTAGGGTCGGACCGATGCGGGGTGACAACCAGCGGCCGTGCCTTTGCCGAAGGCCTCGGGCGTACTTGCGTTCAAAAAGTCCCGAACTTAACAAGCCAAACAACGGGCCGGTCCTTAAGCGACCAACACGGGACAAGCACGGCTAGGTATCCCGCCGGCTTTCAACCTACGTCCCCGTCCGATCTCAAATTCATCACTACCATTTTTATTCTCATGAACCACCATCGGGGTGTTCTCTTTTTCCAAAGCGGAAGGAACAAAGATAAAACCTATGTCTCGCGAATGATAAAACCATCACTCGACTTCTACCGAAATCTAGGCATTACTAAGCATAAGAGATCGACCTACACATACTAGTGGGTTATAAATGGAATAATTGTAGATCAAGGTAATCATGCAAGAATTGGTATCAACCAACTCCTACTAACTTAATGCACATTGCACTAGACTTAAGGTGAATAAAACATTTATAAACAGAGAAGGGTTTATGCTCAGGGGCTTGCCTCAGTATTGCGAGGAAAGTCGATTTCAGTTGGATTGCCAACGTCATACTTGACACCGACACCTCGGGTGGATGCACCTTCTCCAAAACTTGGTCATCGTGAACCACATCACTCACGTATACTATACGTAATGAATGATACTTTGTTTAATATGATGAAATAGTAATCATGATGCATTGATGATACATGAAATGATAAACACCGGAGTACAACTTTCCTTCACGATAAAGTTGCAACCCAACAAAACCAACTTGTTGAACTATTCTACAAGATATCATCACCATTGCCTAAGGAGTTCTCAAGGACCACTTGATTGTGATTTGATCCAAGATTCACAAAACAATCCAAAAGCACACATCAACCTAGGTCATTAACCACTAAACACTTACTTTTCTAATAAATAAAATAAAGCATAATATAGAAAATAATTTAAACATTTCAAAATGACCCCAAACTTTTATACAAGTAGATCACATCATAAAACAGTACCAAATAAATTTTCATGAATTTTGGTAATATATTTTATTTTCTAAAAATCATGAAAGATGCATTTTTCAATTAAAATCTGTATTTTTAAATCATGCAAAAACTATTCAAAATTAAAGTTTCAAATTTTTTCATGGGTAGATATACTCATGGGAAGGCTACACAAAAAAATTTTAGAATTTTTGAACAAGTATATGAATTTATACGAAAATAACAAAAGCAGATACTATTCATAGCTAAGGAAAATAAATAAAGCACATTTAAAACAAAACCCGCCTTCGGGCTCAAATCAGCCCAACCCCACACGCGGCCCGACCTTGACCGTGCGGCCCGGCCTCTTTGCTACAGATGGCGGGCCCGGCCCGGCGGAAGTCCATGGCCCGGCCGCTGGGCGGCCGCCGGCGTTGGCCGGCGCTTCTCGCCGGCGGTGAGGTCTCCGGCGACGCGGTATTCACCTATCCGCTCCCCTCGATGTCCCGCACCTCCTGGCACTCCAAACCCTGGCCTAGGGCACCGAGGCACCCTTGCCGGCGACCATGGCGGTCACGGGCGGGGCGGCGGGCGGACGGTGGCGCGGCTCACGAGCCAAACCCGACGACGGCGTCGTGACCAAACCAACCGGCACCCACGGGCGACCCTTTCCCCTAACTTAATCGAGCCTAAACGAATTCTACACGGTGGCGACTACCTTGTGGCGGCGGCGCGATCGCGGGCGGGCTTCGTCGGCATCGGCGTTCGGCGACTACGATCGCGAGAAAAGGAAAAGCGATCGACCGCGGTCATGGGCGGCGACTCACCACGGCGCGATGCTCACGTCGGTTGAGGCTAGGGCGGGGTGGAGATGGTTGGGACGGCGGTGGCGGCGGCGGCGGTGCTCCCGGTGGCAAGCTCGGTGTTCGGCCCGAATCTGCGGGGGCAAAGACAAAGCGGTCGAGCCGACCATGACCACATCGTCGGCGATCCCAAAGCACTAGCTGGTTTTCCTCGAGTCTCAATCGAAACAACGGGGACGGACGGCGAGGTGATGCTGGGCGGCGCTCTGCCCGGCCACGAAGAAGACGGCGGCCAGTGCGTCGGCTACGAGACAAGGCACGAGTTGGCTCAAAAGAAGCGCCAAAGAAGTTCGCGGCTCGTGGCTAGATGGAGCGATGAGAGGTGGAGTGGTGGCGGTGCGGTTCACGGGGGGACGGAATCGGCGGTGGCGGCAAAGGCGAAAAAGAAGAAGAAGAAACCGACGCCCTCGTCGTCTTAAACGAAAGGAAGAGGTCGAGGGCGTGGATGGCGACTTCGCGAACTTGGCCAGGTAGCTGGTGACGCCGCTGAATCGGCCGAATCGTCGAGATGACCACGGCGGACGCCCGGCGACATGGCGGCATGGAGGTGAGCGGGGGGATCATCGTTGCTTGTAGCACTCAAAACCTAACTTTCTGAAATTTGTCAAATTCTCCCAAAATTTGAACTGATCTTCAAAAACTCCAAAAAGTGACTTAGCCTAATTTTTCAAGATCTACAATTTTCACAATTGGAAGATTTTCAAATTCAGCCTCTAAATATGACTTTTGAAATGCAGTTCAAAATTTTGAAATTTGAATTCAAAATTACTTTTAAAATCATGTAACAACTTGAAAAACTTTGTACATGACTTTTGTTCATCTCAACAAGATCTACAAACTAGCTTTTGGAAGTTTTTTGCAAATTTTGCCTAGATTTTGAAATATGGTTTTTAAATCAAAAGGGGACAAAACCCTAAGTTTGGTATTTTCAAAATTACTCTAAATTTTTGAACTAAACTTTGAAAACTCAAAATACCAACTTTGTTCAACTTGGAAAACTCTACAAAATTGCTTTAATAACCATACCCAAATTCTTTATAAATTTTGAATAAAAGAAAAGGGGGTAAAAGAAAGAAAGGAAATTAGGGTTTTTAGGAGTTCAATTCAAACTTGAATTTGATTCAAAAATCAGATTCCCAACCTATACTATCCAACCCTCATCCAACAACACACTTAGGATCAAAAACATAAAATAAACTTAATTTTATCCAAACCACTACTTAAGCGGTAAGTAACACACGGGGTGTTCTGACCTTTCCCCCATATCGAGAATCTCGTCCCGAGATTGAGAACGAATGAGAAGGGGAGAGAACGATTAACATACATAGATCTAAAAGTACACTTTCGGAGAGAATACATGACTTTGAAACTAAACCACTCGGATCTAGAACAACACGGCTAAGAGCGAGGGGACGAACAACTAAACGCCTAATCAAACGACCTCGATAAGCGAGGGCAATGAAGGAACAATGGGATAATGATTATCCGAACATGGCAAAAGACCAGCAGATCCAGAAAACAGGACTGTGAACACTCGATCATTGCAAAGCGCCAAGATGAAAAGCATCCCGAGAACAAAAACTTTAACGAACGCCATATCGGGTAGCTCTATGTCCATCCGCTCCTTCCTTCTTTGGTGGCTTTCCAATCTTCCTCACGACGAGATCCGGTGGAGAGAAACAACTCACGAGATCTACTCGATCCGAAGATGGGAAGGGATAGGGCGTGTAGAAGATTTTATAGCTTGGTGGTGGGCGAGATGGGGCTCAACACGTCGGGAAGTAGGCCGAGTGGAGGAGCATCACCGGCGGTCTTTGGACAAGATTGGCCATGGCACGCTTCTACTGCTTGTGAACCAAGGTGGGAGAGAGGAAGAGGATAAGAGGAGTGGATTCGTCGGCAGGGAGGCGTGCGAGGCCGTTCTAAAGGCGAGAAGAAGGGGGTCCCGATGCGGGGGCGAAGGCGGCGTCGAGCCGACACGAGTGCAGAATAAAGGAGGGACGCACGCTGGCGAAGAGCGGCGAAGTGCGACACAACGCCGCGACCACGCCGCGAGACGGCGACGGGGAGATCGCAACCTGACATAAGCGGAAGAGGGAGAGGATGCTCACGGCGTTTAGAAGACACGTGGCGGCAACAAGATGCCACAATGATCTGACCCTCGAAATGGTTAACGAGTCTCTTATCTACCACTTCTTGTAGTCCGTTAATGTTGATGTCAGTGACTTGCTCTTCAAGGGTCACCTTTTCTTGTAACTTTCAGAAGGAACTCACAAAACAACTGATCCGATATACGAGTCCTTGGATAGAATATAGATAAAGAACCAAGGAAAATCACGGCAAGGGAATGCTTAGTGTAGTTTTGTAATGGATTATGATTAGAAATCAGTAATCATAACACCACGGCCAAAACCACAACCACGGAGAGAATCCATATGATACAAATTAATGGTGACCAAGGATTTACAAAGGAAAGATAGCAACCAAAGGAAGTTCCAAGGTGTGGAGTCAATATGAAGGTGATTTCAAGATCAAAGCCAAGGAAGTTTTAAAGATCAAAGAGAAAGTGTATGGCATCAGGCTCCTCTCTTGAAGAAACATCTAAGAGGTCCAACAGAGACTTGGCCAGGTTCCACACGGTACAACATAAGCGTGGCAAAGATTTACGCATAACATCCTAGTTGAACTAGGGTTCAACCAAAGCACACACAGGCTTAACAGTGAAACACAAACAACAACCAACATTAACATCATTTTAGATAACATGGGAAACATCATAAATGCATTACACGAATGCTATAAACAACATATGCAATGCAATGATGCTTACTAATGATGCAACAAGATAATCATGAATGATGGGATATGAAGATCTTTCCCCCTTAAAAAGAAATCTAATTTCTGAAATTTCAAGGTGACAAATCCGTGGGGCAAATAACGGGCAAGAAAATATGGCAAGCATATGGACTTGCAAGAAGTTTTTGAAACAAAATATATTGATATCTTAATTGCAGTCGGAATCAAGAGATGGTTGCAATCAAGATGGTTTTCGGAAATTTCAAAGAATTATGGATATGAATCTCGTTTTTACAAGGAAGGAGAAAGTACATTAATTGTGGACTATAGTGAATCATGACCATAGACCCCGACATAGCGGCGCCGGCGGTAATTCTTTATGGTCGCGATCCATAGGAGACCCCGGGTTTCGGCAGCTTTTTCACG
Source organism: Hyparrhenia diplandra (assembly GCA_015847255.1). NCBI lineage: Eukaryota > Viridiplantae > Streptophyta > Magnoliopsida > Poales > Poaceae > Hyparrhenia > Hyparrhenia diplandra. Next base: position 77,094 of record JADLZK010009403.1, read on the forward strand.
GTCACGGATCATGGTTCCACTATAGGACACAACTATTGTAACTCTCAACCAACACATGTCGACTATCAATAGGAAGGATTGACATGTGCGAAGCCGAAAAGAATTAAAACTTGACACATGCATGAATTGAGAAATCAAAGAATAGTGATGCGAAGCTTTTAAATAGAGTTGGCATGGCAAGGTGCAAGCTCCCAAAGATTAGGAACTTATGAAGCAAAGATTATCAATTGGAAGTCTTTTAACAAAAGCCTGGTATAGGACGAAATTTAGGACAAACAACTATAAAAAAAAAATAGTTGTCCGATTAAAAGGAGGAAGATTCAACATTATATGCATAATATGATGCATGCTCGTCCTATACGTCTTCACAGCGTTAGGAGTACTCTATCTTCATCGTGTTAGCAGGATATAGGGCTTTACATTATATTCTATCATCTCTGCACCAACGAAATGTTGAAAAACACTTAGCAGAACATTGTCGGTGAAGTTGACTCCCCAGTTGTTCTTCAAAAGATGACATGAAGCTTCTTGAAATCTTTTACTTGACTCGTCGGAAACAATCTTCATGAAAGCTTCCAGCAAGCATAAGGAAAGAAAGAAGATCATTTTTAAGTTGTTACTTTCAAAAACTTTTAGATTACAAAATCATTTTGAAGTTTTCAAAAGTAATATTGTAGCTGGTCCTGAGTATGAGCTCGATACCATTACAGAACAGAACCTCCTAATTCTTGGGCCCACCCGCACCTTTCTTTGTCCCAAAGACCTCGGCGGTGTGCGGATGCACCCAATAACTTAAGAAGCCTGTCGGGTGTCATCGAGGAAACCCGATTACACCACTCTCATACCGGGATCAACAAAGGAGTAGCTACAACATTACAACATTTGTTATAAAAATACGGTCGAGTCTTGCGGAAGAATAATAACATTAATTTTATAAAATTGTGAGTAAGTTACATTTAAAAGAACTTAACTTAATTAATTTGCGGTTTGAGTAGACTAGAAGACAACCAAATCATGTCGAGCCCACCGACATAACCTTGGTTAACAAAGACGAGTCAACACGCAACAAGGGTTAACAAACCCGAGTACACAATGTACTCCGCAAGACTTACCCGACAAAAGAAAAGACTCCAAGGATATGGCTTAAGGGAAGTAGAGCTAGAAAAGGGAAGTTTGCCGAAAAGCTTACTACAAGTGGATCCTTACTTTCAATATCTTTAGCATAAATTTTATTGGAGCATAATAAAGCTAGATTTGCACTGTTCTATCTCAAACACTTTTTTAAGCAACACATCTCAACTTTATCTCGCATCTCTTTTTCCCTTTCATAACCATGAGTAACCTTTTTTTTTTTTTCAATTACTACGATGAATGGGCGGAAGAACGGGTCTCCATATCCGAGAAGCAACGGCGATTCATGAACCGATTATACCCGGTGGGGATCCCTAACCACACGACATATGTAGCACTTAAGCTTGCATATATCAACCTTCTTTTCGATTTGTCCAAAACGGGAGCGAGGCTGCGCCACCCGAGAATACCGTACACCTCCAATCCGGGACTTTAACCCACGAGGGTAACATGTACTCCCGCCATCTCTCCACTCCCGGTCGCGTGGTTGCCATTCCGATTTGGCTCCACCGAGATCCGCAAACTTCTGGGAGTATGTAGCTAGTTAGGGTCGACCGATGCGGGGTGACAACCAGGCGGCCGTGCCTTTGCGGAAGGCCTCGGGCGTACTTGCGTTCAAAAAGTCCCGAACTTAACAAGCCAAACAACGGGACGGTCCTTAAGCGACCAACACGGGACAAGCACGCTAGGTATCCCGTGGGCTTTCAACCTACGCCCCGTCCGATCTCAAATTCATCACTACCATTTTTATTCTCATGAACCACCATCAGGGTGTTCTCTTTTTCCAAAGCCGAAGGAACAAAGATAAAACCTATGTCTCGCGAATGATAAAACCATCACTTTCGACTTCTACCGAAATCTAGGCATTACTAAGCATAAGAGATCGACCTACACATACTAGTGGGTTATAAATGGAATAATTGTAGATCAAGGTAATCATGCAAGAATCGGTATCAACCAACTCCTACTAACTTAATGCACATTGCACTAGACTTAAGGTGAATAAAACATTTATAAACGAGAGAAGGGTTTATGCTCAGGGCTTTGTATTGCGGGGGAAAGTCGATTCGAAGTTGGATTGCCAACGTCATACTTGACACCGACACCTCGGTGGATGCACCTTCTCCAAAACTTGGTCATCGTGAACCACATCACTCACGTATACTATACGTAATGAATGATACTTTTGTTTAATATGATGAAATAGTAATCATGATGCATTGATGATACATGAAATGATAAACACCTTGGAGTACAACTTTCCTTCACGATAAAGTTGCAACCCAACAAAACCAACTTGTTGAACTATTCTACAAGATATCATCACCATTGCCTAAGGAGTTCTCAAGGACCACTTGATTGTGATTTGATCCAAGATTCACAAAACAATCCAAAAGCACACATCAACCTAGGTCATTAACCACTAAACACTTACTTTTCTAATAAATAAAATAAAGCATAATATAGAAAATAATTTAAACATTTCAAAATGACCCCAAACTTTTTATACAAGTAGATCACATCATAAAAACAGTACCAAATAAATTTTCATGAATTTTGGTAATATATTTTATTTTCTAAAAATCATGAAAGATGCATTTTTCAATTAAAATCTGTATTTTTAAATCATGCAAAAACTATTCAAAATTAAAGTTTCAAATTTTTCATGGGTAGATATACTCATGGGAAGGCTACACAAAAAAATTTTAGAATTTTTGAACAAGTATATGAATTTATACGAAAATAACAAAAACAGATACTATTCATAGCTAAGGAAAATAAATAAAGCACATTTTAAAACAAAACCCGCCTTCGGGCTCAAATCAGCCCAACCCCACACGCGCCCGACATCAGGCGGCGCCTGCCACGCTACTTCTGAGAAGGATCGACCGACGTCCGAAGTCCCGGCGCCCCGCGGCGGCCGCCCGGCGTTGGCCGGCGCTTAGCGGGCCGGCGGTGAGGTCTCCGGCGACGGTATTCACCTATCCGCTCCCCCTCGATGTCCCGCACCTCCCGGCACTCCAAACCCACGCCTGGGCACCGAGGGCACCCTTGCCGACGACCATGGCGATGCGGCGCGCGGCGGGCCGGTGGCGCGGCTCACCGGAGCCAAACGACGGCGGCGTCGTGACCAAACCAACCCGGCACCCACGGGCGACCCTTTCCCTAACTTAATCGAGCCTAAGCGAATTCTACACGGTGGCAGCTACAGCGGCGGCCCGGCGCGGTCCGCGGCGAGCTCGTCGGCATCGACGTTCCGACGACTCACGATGCGAGAAAAGGAAAGCGATTGACACGGTCATATAAAGAGCTCACCACGGCGATGCTCACGTCGGTTGAGGCTAGGGCGGGGTGGAGATGGTTGGACGACGGTGACGGCGGCGGCGGCGGTGCTCCCGTGGCAAGCTTCGGTGTTCCGGCGAATCTCGCAGGCAAAGACAAAACGGTCGAGCCGACCATGACCACATCGTCGAGGCGATCCCAAAGCACTAGCTGGTTTTCCTCGAGTCTCACCGAAACAACGGGACGACGGCGAGGTGATGCGCGGCGGCGCTCTAACCGGCCACGAAGAAGACGGCGGCGCGCGGGTGCGTCTGGCTACGAGACAAGGCACGAGTTGGCTCAAAAGAAGCGCAAAGAAGTTGCGAAGCTCGTGGCTAGATGGAACGATGAGAGGTGGAGTGGTGGCGGTGCAGTTCGCCGGCGGACGGAATCGACGGTGACGGCAAAGACGGAAAGAAGAAGAAGAAACCGACGCCCTCGTCGTCTTAAACGAGAAAGGAAGAGGTCGAGGACGTGGATGGCGACTTCGCGAACTTGGCCAGGTAGCTGGTGACGCGCGGAATCGGCCGAATCGTCGAGATGACCACGGCGGACGCCGGCGACATGGCGGCATGGAGGTGAGCAGGGGATCTACTGTTAACTGTAGCACTCAAAACCTAACTTTTCTGAAATTTGTCAAATTCTCCCAAAATTTGAACTGATCTTCAAAAACTCCAAAAAGTGACTTAGCCTAATTTTTTCAAGATCTACAATTTTCACAATTGGAAGATTTTCAAATTCAGCCTCTAAATATGACTTTTTGAAATGCAGTTCAAAATTTTGAAATTTGAATTCAAAATTACTTTTAAAATCATGTAACAACTTGAAAAACTTTGTACATGACTTTTGTTCATCTCAACAAGATCTACAAACTAGCTTTTGGAAGTTTTTGCAAATTTTGCCTAGATTTTGAAATATGGTTTTTAAATCAAAAGGGGACAAAACCTAAGTTTGGTATTTTCAAAATTACTCTAAATTTTTTGAACTAAACTTTGAAAACTCAAAATACCAACTTTGTTCAACTTGGAAAACTCTACAAAATTGCTTTAATAACCATACCCAAATTCTTTATAAATTTTGAATAAAAAGAAAAGGGGGTAAAAGAAAGAAAAGGAAATTAGGGTTTTCGGAGTTCAATTCAAACTTGAATTTGATTCAAAAATCAGATTCCCAACCTATACTATCAACCCTCATCCAACAACACACTTAGGATCAAAAACATAAAATAAACTTAATTTTATCCAAACCACTACTTGGCGGTAAGTAACACCGGGGTGTTACGGTTTGAAAAGGAGAGGTTGAAAATCGGGTGGATGTCAACTGATGCTCTACATGAATAGTTGTGTGTCCTTCCTTTTGAGATGTAATATGTCCGGAGTTTTTGTCTTCTCTATTGTCGTTATATGCCTCTTGTTAGGTTCGATGCGGGTGTGTGTTTAGTCTCCTGTGTCTTGGATGTGTTGTATTCCCTTTTAACCTAGTCAACTACAATGTATTTTCGTTTTGATATAAATGGAAATGAGGTCTCCCTTGGTTCAAAAAAGTTTGAGAGGAGAGTGAAAGGTCCTAAATGGCTAAAGGGGGGGTGAATAGCCTAATAAAAATTTTCTACAAAACACTAGACAAACTTGTTAGAATAACAAAAGGCGATAAACGCGTTTGCTCTAGCTCTACTTGTCGGCAAGCCTCCTATTGACAATTCTAGTTGCTATGATCTCTAGTTCACACACAAAGGCTAAGTCGCTACTTTACCAACTAGGTGAACAAGCTAGATTACTCTAAACAAGGCTAAGCAACTAGCAAGGCTACTCAAACTACACTATCTATGAAAGTAATGCAAGAGTGTAGAAGAGTTATACCACAATGTCGAGGCTAGTCAATCCAATCACCAAGATGACACAATGAGATAACCAAATCGTTGCCAATCACCAAGGGACAACAAGAGACAAGTGGAGACAATGATTTATCGAAGTTCACTTGAGCACCCGTCAAGCTACGTCTCCGTTGTGTCGACCTTCTCACGTGTGGGTCGATTGTGGAGCTCACTCCAAGCCAAATGCCTTTAGGCTTACCGCACCCAAAGCAAATGAGAGGTACTCACCGACACGAGCAATGTATTATCTTGCAATTCGTCGTCCGACGAGGATGCACGGTCCTCTCACAAATCACCGGAGGTGGCCAAGAACAATCACCAACTCTTACCAACGCCTCCACCAATCACCAAGCCGGCTAGGAGTGGTGCTCTCCAAGAGCAACAAGAAAACCACCGGCTCACAACGATCCACAAAGTGCCACTAGATGCAATGATCAAAGCAAAGTGCACTTGAATCACCTCAACTCACTAGAATGAATGCTCTCAAGCAAAGGAGTGAGGGAGGAGGATGAGTGCTCAGCTCTAGAGGTGTTAGGATTGATTCAAAATGACCAAGAGAACTCCTAGAGCCGGCCAAAGGGGTATAAATACCCCACCACGAAATGTGGCCGTTGGGGTGCATCTGCGCAAAAATCAGCCTGACCGGACGCGATCGACCGGACTCACTAGTGAGTCCGGCCGGTGGGTCCGGCCACTAACCGACAACCCCAACCGGATCGCCGACCCGAAGCCGCTGGCTGGTCCGGTCGCGCGACGTCGGTGCTTCCGGCCAAGACGAGGAAGCTTCCGGTCGATGCGTCGGTCGACCCTCGGCGAACCCTAGAAAACATGCTCTACGCCAGACGCGCACCCACCGGAGCGCCCGGCCGGAACGCGTCGTCCGGTCGCGGGTCCGGCCATCCGTCCGGCCAAGACGCCAGAGCTGCGAATTTTTCGTCGTTCTTCGCCGCTTTGCTCCAACATGCTATCCACCAAGTGTACCAACTTGAGAACAAGGACTAGCATGTTTTTACCACCACGATGCATCCGGCGCAATAGAAAATAGGCGTTTCATTTTTCTCAAAAGCGCCAAATCCGCCTCGCAAGCTTCGGCGGGAGGGTGGCGTACCCAAACCCATCTCAACCCCGCAACCATCACTGCCTTCGCCAAATGTGCCAACACCACCATGTGGACATCACCATGTGCTCGTGTGTTAGCATTTTCACAATCAATTTCGAAGGTTGGGTTAGCTCTCTAGGTTAGAATGCATGCAAATGATTTTGAACCTAGAGGCACATGAGGACCGATATATGCGATAGTTTTCCCCCTCTTTATAGTGCGGCTTATCGATCCTATAATCACTCACACCCTCTATGGTGTCTTGCGTGTAAAATCAAAATGGCCCTATGGATATACCTTTGCCTTGAGCCCATTTTGATCCTCGATCCACTCCAAGTCATGCACTTGATCATCATTTGAATCATCTCGATCCATCCACCATGACCATCATGTACCAACCTTGGCTTGACCAATCTCCAACTAAAACAAACACTTAGCATAGAGAGATTAGTCCTAAGGATGTCACTAATTAGCCAAAACCAATCTAGAGATCTTCAGAGAGGTTACAAATGAAACAGTAACTCTCTTCGTTTATTTTCTTAGGTTTGCCACTGGTGAAGTCGATATAGCTCAACAATGATGACGTCTACAACCTCTTTTGGGCGGTGTTAGGTTTCTTTGTAAGCATGTGTTGTGACCAAAAGCTTTGGGCTTTGGTTCAGTTGCTCGTCTTTTCGAGGACGGATCGTGTCATTTTGAGTTCGGCTATTTTCGCCATGGTGTTGTTAACGTTAGGTTGGTTTTCCTTTAGTTTACTACACAAGTGTAAAATTTTGGACTTGATTTTTCTTATAAAATTGACTAACTCTCTATATTATCTCAATTGAATGAGAGTTCTTTGGCACTTACGGAGTACTCCTACGTTAAGAGAATTTTTTTTTTTTTAAAAAAAAAAAGCCCCTTGGCATGTGTCAAATCGCAAGTTTCCATCAATGCTGGGACTCCAATGCGGCTTGCGTAAAATGTTGGTCATGTCTCGTGATGAGGACCCCAAAATGTCATTACAATATCTTTAGTGATGTAATAAGTTGTAATAAAAGTGGTAATATTTATTAAAAAAGTTGAATAAGGCGGCGGTCAAACACAGTTTATATGAGTCAAAGAATTGCAAGTATCGTGGAGCGGAGGGAGTAGTATCTGCTGGCAATGACTACCAATGACTACCGTGTTTTCATTTCCTTTTTTTAATGTGTGGCGCCCATCTATCAACACCAGCGGGCTGACCACCACCTGTCAGGCTGAGGCTGTGAGAATACGTACAGTGATGCCACGTTGATGTATGCAAGCAGATCAACACAACCTCGTCTCTCCGAAGACTCGTTGCGTTCCCTTTTCCCCTTCCGGATCGATGTGCTGCAGCGCTGCGTTCAGCCGTTGACTATTCTTCAGAAACAAGGAATTCTTTTTTTTTTTGTTTCAAAAAAAGATTGATTGCTTCCCATCTGAATCTGATTCGCAGCGTCACATGACGAGGACGAGGAACCTACTGGTACTGGTACAGCTCATTTCATGCCTGGACTGAAGGGCAGGGCGGACCCATGAGAGATGCACAGGTACTGCAGACGTTTTATACTATTTTTAGTCGATCTCCGTTCTTGCAATGCTTGGCACGACTCATTGTTTTTTCAGCTATAGTATAGTATTATTTTTAGATGATGCGGACCGCTGTAAATGCTGCTTTGATGTGGGTGCCCAGCGGCCATGACTAGTTAATTCTGTGCGTTTCCTTTTCCCTCAAGACGCTACATGCGCTGAAGCATCTTTTTCATTGGCCAAGAAAATACAATTAGTAGTACGTATACTCATCAAGAATCATATACTCTTGATGATTACACAAATTATTATAAGAAAGAAGAAAAAGGATTACACCGGCAGCATCTTTTTTCCCCCCGTGGCCCAGGTCAGTTCGAAAAACTATTCCCTCGATTTGCTAAACGAAAGCGATTAGACAAGCATGCATCAGCATATATCCTGTGGCACTACAACACGAACGGATGAGATGGCACATATGTACTCTGCCTGTACCTATCCAAAGTTGATCGTTTTGTATCGTGGTTTGGTCGGGCCAAGCTAGACCTTTGGGCTTACTTCTATGGATGGCGATCGACCAGCTGTGGGTGGAGACGTCAAAAACTGCAAAATATACATCGACCAGCTGTGGAGATGTCAAAACCAAGCATCGTTTTTTTGTTATTGCTAATGCTACCCGGCCACCATGGTTGGCTTGCACGCCACAGTTTTCTTGAATTCGACGTCTCATAATGTCAGCATGCCTTGATTTTTTTTTTCTTCTTTTTTTGTGACAACAAGCATGCCTTGAATTTGATCTCCATCCACTTCTTGTTACCGTCGCGAGTTCATTGTCGATCATCTGGGGAAAGGGTCATCATATCCTCCACCGTCGCGAGTTCGCAGGCCCCGCCAAACATTTTGGGCTGGCTGGCCAGCGGACCGGTGGGCCCGGACCCAGGCTGTGAGATCTTGGAGCAGGCCGTGGCCTGCATGGAGCAACGAGCGATTGCCAATATACAGTAGCTTTGTTATCTCAGCGTAATATTGCCTCAAAAAAATCTCAGTGTAATAATAATCAGTAATCATTCTGCGAGGATCTCTCTGTCGCTGGGACCTCGATCATGCCACTTCTCCCTCCTTCTTCTTCTTTTGTTTTTCTCAAATTATGTCGTTCGTGACACTTTTTCTGTTCAAAGTTGATTGTGGACTTTGCTAGCGAATCCGGAGGGTCCTGTTCATCCTTGATCTATGTACGGGCGTCTAGGATTTCCCAAATGAGCCTCGATGAGCGACGTGCCACGCCATCCACATCCTCGAGCGACGTGCCACGCTTCGGATCAGATCGGATGTCGGCCTCAGCGGTCGAAGCCCAGGCCGGCCTATCTGCAAGCGCCAATCCGTTCCTTGTCGAGCCAACAGCGACAACTTTCTTAGAGACTTGCTCAGTGTACAATGTGAAATGGCACGCACGGTCACCCCGCCGTACTCGTTGATCGGAGCTGCTTCTGCTGTATAAAAAGCAAAGTATTACTGCGTTAAATAAAGTTATAAGAGTTAAGAATTCTCTTCTATTTATCTAACATAAGATTTTTTTTTAATTTCACCTCACATGCACTTTTGTCGAGCCCACCGCTGCAAATGTTCCTAACTTGTTGCTCGTATGAGAACTGATCTCTTCTCTGACTCCTCCATCCTCTTTTCCATATCATCAAAAATGTTGATTAGTTTGGCTATAAGAATATTATTTTGCTTGCTATGCCTCTAACAACTAAACTTTCACCGACACATGTATCTGCTGGTAACATACTCATACTTGTTGTGATAAATGTCGATGCCTATGGATACCCATACATGAATGTATAAATTCCTTGCATTTCAAGCACCAACAGGTGAACTTTGTTTAGGACTTGTTTGAATGCTCATGTCGATTCACACGTGTTGAATGGATCTAGGTCAAAACTAAACTAACATTTTTTTAAAAAAACAAACAAAGAGGAAGCTAAACTAGCTTCGTGGGGATTGATGTGGATACATAAACCTCTGAAAAAAGTCCTTTAACCGCCAAGCTATTTTAAAAAATTTATAAGAAACAACTTTTGAATAGGTATCGTGTTAGCGAGACCGTCCCGGCCGTTGCCCTAGCGGCGGTCGTGCGACGCCGACGCCCGGCGCCGGCGGCCACCCAGCCCCGGCGCCCGCCACCTCCTCCACCATCACCTCACCTTCCCTCTCCCTCTCCCTGCCTCCCCAAAAACACGCGTTGCTTCCCCTTCCGAGGCACGTGGCGGAGCCCCAGCGTGCGGCTTCGCCCGGCCATGGCCCGTCGTCCTCGCCACCGCTTCTTCCCCGTTGCCGGGGGGCTAGATCCGGCGGTGCGCGGCCGGATCCGGCGGCTGGCCCCCTCCCCGCCGTCCTGCGGTCCCTTGCATCGGGACCCCTCCGGTGTCGGACTCAACGCCGTCGCCTACGGACGCCGGTGTCCGGACTCTTTCGCCTGCCGGCGTCAGCGGTTGCTACCTCCGTCGCCGCCACCCTCCGTCGGGCCGGCGTCGGTATGGATGGGCCTGACGCGGCGCTTCCTCACCGCGACGCCGCTGGCGGCCGGGCCGGATGGCGCCGCCGCCGTCTTCCGTCCGCGCCCGAACCTCGTAGTGGTTGGGCGGTGGCGGCGGCTTCCCTCCCGATGTCGCCGCCTGGCGGCTCCGGGCGGATGACGCCGCCGCGGGCCGCTTTGGGGCCCGGCGTTGCAGGTCGCCTACGGAGGCGCCACAGCGTCTTGGCGCGTTCGTCTCGGGGGCTAACTCGCCGTCCCTCTTATTTGCTGTCACCCTCGAGCGGAGCCGAGGCTTCACCTCCGTCGCCCACGGCTGCTGCTACCGCTGTAACGCCGAGCACAAGACCGGCGGGGCTGGGCCTTGGCATCACGGAGACGGATCGCTTTCGGCGTCGAGGGCGCCCCCGGCGAGGGCGATGTGGGTCGCGACGACGTCTCGGTCCCGACGTCCTCCTCGTCCAACCGTGCGCCCCGACCTCGGCCGGTCGTCCTCCTGTCCCCCCCATTTGCGCCCTTCCACCCCGGGAGTCGCTCGAGGGGCGCACTACATCGGCGGTGGGCTAATGACGGCGGGGGCGGCTTCGGCGACGAGCTGCCCTCCTCCGCCCGGATGTCGTACACGGGAGGCCGCCCGTCGGGCCATAGAGATGCCGCCCTCTCCGCGCCCCCGTGGCGGCGGCGTCTTGTATGGATTCAAGCTCTCGCCTCTCGCCCGATCACCTCCACCAAGGTGGGCGGCATCTTCGTCGTTATCGTCATTTGTCGTGTCGGGACCGGGGAGGCGATGGTCGCCCGGTGGCACCCGCGCCGCGTGCTGCTTCTTGGCGTCTCGGCCCTCAACCGTCGGCGGGTGCCCGTGCACCAACGGCTCGGCCAGCGCTTCTTCGTCGCCCTTCGACTCCTCGATGCCACGTACCTGAGCGGCCGCGCTGGTTGACGCGGCGGCTCCACGCTTGTTCGAGAGACGCCGCCCCGGCGCCATCACGCACTACCTCTCCGTCGTTGTCGCGCCTGTGCCGCCTTCGCTCGTCGGCCTCTGCTTCAACTATCTAGCGCCTGACCACATCGCCGCCGGTGCACCTCGCCGTCCCGCCGCTTTCTCTCGCTTTGGCACGAGACACGGGCCCGGGCTATGGCGCTCCATCACCTTCGGCCGTCCACCTCGGCGCCGCCCGAAGTCGTGGCATACGCACCCACACCATGGTGTCGACCGATGGTGGCCCGGCGGCCCGAGGCCCGGGCGCGTCGAGAAGCTGCATGCGGCCCGATTCGTGTTGGAGGGATTCTTGGCCCGCCTCCCTCGCCCGCCGACACCGGCGCTGTCCCGGTGGCGCCTTCATCGGTGGCGCGGCACACGCATTTGGGGGCGTCGGCTACGGTCGCGCCGTCGTCGCCCCGCCCGCCCGTCGCCCGGCGACGCCCGGCGTATCCGAGGGCGGCCAGCCTTTGTCGCCCGGCATCTTTGCGGCTGACAATGATTTTGGGAGTCGCCACTTCGGCGAGCTACGGCGGCGTGCCGATCCGTTGGCGGCGGCCGTGTGGTCGTGAGCCTCCCGCTTGGGGGACCCCATGCTTGTTGAACCGTCTCTAGAGCTGCACCGCGCCTCCTGCAGGGCGTCCGCGCTCCGCAAGAACCGCCTCTGCGGTACCAGGTTGGCCCGGTGGGTTGAGCAGTGGCGGAGTTTGCGTCCTCGGGCCTGCCGTTGTCGGCGTTCGAGGAGGCCCCATCGATCACGGAGGTACCTGCTGCTCCCTCGGAGCCGCCTCCGGTGTCCTGAGGGGACGAGGTTGTCGCCCACGCCCCCTCGGGGCAGACCTCGGAGTCTCCGTGGGTGTGGCCGTCGCCACCGCCGCCTCATTGAGCCTAGCGTCCCGGCAGCAAGAGATTGAAGGCCGGGGGTGTGCGTGCGCTGGCATCACCTCTTCTCAAGTCGGGGCGGCGCTTGCGTCGGGCGCGCACTCCGGCCTCCACTCACACCCGCCGTCGTAGTGGCGCATCGCGGCGGCGTCCAGAGGCGGCCAATGCGACCTTGCGGGCCCAGAACCTCTTGCTCCGGAAGTTGGGCTTCGAAGTGGGCGGGAGAGGCTCCGGCAACCGTTGAGGAGAAGCTCAGGTCCATCTTCGGGCGTGGCATGCCACCCGGCTAAGCGGCGCCGTTCGAGTTACTTCTTGATGGCCGTTTTCGACCTCTCCGCTATGGACCTCAATCTTAAGGGGATCGCCGACGAGGGAGACCTAGCTAACTTTGTCGGTGGTTTGGTTTGTCGCAAATTGGTCAATATGTAATCCCGGTTGAGGTATCCGGTAGTGGTTAGGTTTGCATCGGTAATGGTTTGATTACCGTTGCATTTTGTTGTTTGAACTTTTCTCTACTTAATGAAATACGCGCAACGGCGTGGTCGCAAAAAAAAATTAAAATTTTATTTTATTATTATTATTTTACCTTAGGACGTTGCACATGCGCGCATGGCTATAAGCTCGTCTCAGCTTCTGGTAGGAGAAATCGAAAAACAAATCTGGAAGGAGAAGGCCCAAGCGAAACTCAGTTTCTGGAAGGAGAAGGCCCGTTAAAGGCCCAAGCGCGTAGTAGTCCTAATCTAATCGCCTCCGGCCTCCACCTCTCGGCCCCTCTCCCCGCCGTGCGCTCTCCGTCTCCCTCTGTCTGCGACGACTGGGTGGGCTACCGCCGCCGCCGCCTCCTCCATAGTCCAGGTGCCAACGCCCTCGCCGATCTCTTCACCGGCGAAGAGAACCCACCAGGTATTCCCAACCTCCTCCTCTTCCATGTCTGCTGTGCGAAACCGAGATCCCAAACTAACTCAATCTATGTATACACCATGCCCCTTTACTAGATCCGCCCCCCTGATCTCAACTAACCGAGCTATGATCTGCAGGGATGGGCCTGTGGACATTGCTGGAGGGGTTTTTGCTTCTCGCAAATGCGTTGGCGATATTGAATGAAGACCGCTTTCTTGCTCCCAGGGGATGGAGCATGTCCGAAGTATCAGGAAATGGGCAAACGAAGTCGCTGAAGGGACAGATCGTGGGGCTTATCTATGCTACCCAATTTCTAAGGATGCCCTTGATTGCTCTCAATGTTCTTATCATCGTTGTCAAATTGGTGTCTGGCTGAGTTTCTGATGGATCGGTATCTGTTCCACACCTTTATGTAAAACCTAAGACATCCCAGAGTTAACTGTACTCAAGCTTGCAGTAAATATGTTGTTCCTGATGACTCTAATGTGGATTCCTGTTATTGTTCTGGTAAATTAATTTGGTCAGAAATGGCTTTCAATGTTTATACTATCAGACTATCTGTTGTGTACCAGTGTTATCAATTGTTTGAATCAGGCACTTTGTGGGGGGTACTTCTTTTGTATATTAGGGTTCAAGATATATTTGTTGCTTCCTTGTATGTTTTGTGATTGCTTCTGCACCATTGTATGCTTATAGTGCATTAGTGTTGTTTCATGGTTGGGTACTGCTTAAGGCTAGAGGCATTTTTCTCGTGACTGAGGTTAAGTACTGATGCAATCCATTGCCGATCCTTTTGTTTGGAAACTATTGTTGCTCCAATCTGGTGTCAATTATAAATGGTGTCTCTACTTGATCACCATCTGAGGTTCACACCAGATGTTCCTTTTTCAATACTACAGATGCTTGCTTTTTTTTTTTTTTTAGCTTGTGCAGAGAAATTATTGTTTCCATTTCTCTGACTGCATCATGGATCTTGAACAATCTGCGTTCTACTGCATTTAACTCCAGTTGTCTCAACGAGGAAAAATTGTGTCCTGATAACAGCATGTATTCCTTGATGTTTTAGCAAGTATTTTTGTTTAGTTATTATCAACTGCCAAGCCACCTTTTTCGGGCTTGACACTAAGCTGCTAACACAAATTTATCATTTGATATGCATTCTGTGGTTCCAGCCACAGAAGACGTTTTGGACTCCATGATATGTATTTGGCAAAGAGGGAAAGATGGGGAGCTAAATTCATAGTTCTGTTGATATTCATCATGCCTTCTCATACATTATCATTCCTTCTCCACAATTTATAGTTTCTGGGCAAAATGGGCCTTTGTGCCTGAGTTCTTTTAGTTCTGCATTACTTTCTCGGGTCTGAGTTAATTGTTTAATGATCTACACATAACAAATAAGGGCATAGTAAATATTTTAGTATAGCTTCCACTTATTGACCATTCATTGTACTGTTTGCTCTGCTTCATTCAGAAGTGTAGGCTGCAGCATTTTGGTACAGCTTCCCTTATTGACCATTCAGAATCTGATGTTCAGCATTTTGGTACACCATCAGCATTGCTTTTTTACAAGGGGGGGGTATCAATTTGTATTCCAGTGGTAGGCGGCTAGTGTGCTTAGCTCAAGTTTAAAACATTTTCGTTATTCTTTTATCCAGACTGACCTGCAGGCCTATTCTCATGTTGATTCAGGCAGATTGACATGCAAGCATCTGGGAGAATCTCCTAGAACTATTTTGTACCTTTTACCTTCCAGACTTCTGTTTCTGCTGCTACATCGTGTGCGATTTAGTTTGGCTGGAAACTTCAGTTCTTCTGTACACTGCAATAGTCTTTTGAGCAAACTTTTTTGCAATCTCCTCTATGAATATACGCTTGGCAGAATTCCTGCCAGCTTATTAAGAAAAACTTTGTTTAAGGCAGGGCAGTTTGTCTCGGTTCCATTCAGAAACCTTGCGACATGAGTGTTCAGTATCAAAACCAAAACTTTGTTTAGTTTTACAGTCAGCTTCTTTGTCTGTATACAGTTTATTTATAATCTGAATTTTCTATTTCAATTTATAGAACTTGGTGGATGATTCCATTTTAACCGAAATGAATGTAATTTCTTTATTTTCTACACGGAGTTGTCTGTCTGGTGGAAGTGGAACCGTCCGTCATTTAACTAGTGTTTGTCTGTCTGCTTGGAACTGTGGAAGCTATGCTTTTTTTTCCGGAAACATTACAGCCCGTGGATTCTGCATTTCTGCCGGAGGGGGGGCTGATCCTGATCCGTTACAAGACAGTAACCCCTCTGGTTTGCATAAGATATCCTCAATCCATTTCTATCTTGAGCGAGGTACCATGGCCGGCCAGCGTGGTGCCTACCGGATGTCGCCACCATGTCGGCCTCCACGCCCAACCCTATGTCTATGTGCGGCCGGCCAGTCGCCAATAGTTTCTCGTGGTGTAAACAGCGACAGGCTCTGGACTTGGCCGGTATACAGGTGAAATGGCAACGTCGCGAGAGCGAAAGGCCAGCTCTTTCTTTCACAAAATGCTGACACTTACAGATAGAAGTAGAGAACTAGTCGTAAAAGATGCGCCTGGCCTGGTGTCATTTTCGTTCCTCCTAGCGAAACCTCTAGTTCCGTTCGGGATGGAAAGCTGTGTTTGCAAGTAGTTTGGCTCCACAGCCCACAGCTCGCCTAGGAGTTCAGGTTCAGGAGCCGGTTTGATTTGTGCCCAAAAGAAGTCGTACATGAAAAGCTAAGGAAAAGAAACATCAAAGAAACATTGTTAATTTGCATCCTTAAGATAAGCAGCATAGTCATGCTGCAGTCAGATCGTCGAATTTGTTTCGAATAAGACATGCTTTGAAGTTTGGACAACCTGAAGCACGTGGCAACGGACAAAAAGAGGGGGCTCCTCGTGCCGTTTTTCAGGAAAAAGTTGGCCGCTTGGGTACCAGGATAAGGTTCCTCGATGGGCTCAGGCTTCCGGCCCATGGTTTTCTGCCTATATCTCGCGACGCTGGCTCTGCTCAAAAAATTCTCGACGCTGGCCCACCGCTTGCATCATCACATATACCCCCACTTTGAATTATTTTCTCCTTCCTTTCATACTACGTCGAGCAAACATGCACGGAACGTGTTAAATGCGTGTGACACAGACACTGTGACGACTAGCTACGCAAAGAAGAAGAATGACCTCTCTTTCTTAATTTTCCTTTCTCTTTACTCGAATGTGGGTAATCAGTAGAGGCATATGGATCATCACTGCGTGCTCCGGTTTGTTAATTCTTGCCGTTTTGACCAAGTTTGAGCTAAACTTTAAAAATTTTGATTGCCAAAACCTTTTAAACTTTATTTTAGGATCTTATACGCGTATAAAATCTGTCTTCTAAATATATCTTCATAGTATAAGGTTTGGGAGTGACGCACACGCACGCACCATGTTTTATCCTATCTCCAATGAACATAATAAAATAAACAAAATTACGAAAGTATCTCTAAATAAACGGATATAAAAAAATCTTCTCTTAAATATAAAACTTTTTGCAAGATGAATTTTAAGGATTATAGAAGTAAAAAAAAAAAATATTCATAATACGTTTCATGGATCGTGTACGTTGTTATTGTCCAAAACGAAGTATTTTCAGACAATTGGGAGCACAAATGTCGTGCGTACTTATACTGACATTTCCACTTAAAAACTAGGCACGTAAGGCATATAATAAAAAAAACAACAACATATATCATGCATGGAAACCTCGATTCGTGGACGCGTATTATTGAATCAAACCTGGATTTCTTCTTTATTTTTTCAGAGCACATGAGTTGAACCAGTACTGCATCATCATTAATTTTACGACCAGTAGTCTCGATTGGTCTCGCGGAAACATTGTTAATTTGTTTAATTTCAGTGCTAACTTGTACTGACCAAACTTTTCAAAGCGCCACCGTGGACAATTCTACAGAAAATAAATGTGCAGAGAAAAAGAAAACTTCCCAGAACAGCATGGGGCCTGTGCCGGTGGCACATGCCATTGTTGACCACATCTTGACGACTGTTTCCGCGTTAACACCAAGCAGAGGTGCATACAAATCTTCTCAAACTGAGACCGCCAGTTATTCTCTTGGAGGAAATGTAACAAATAATGGTAGCAACAGGCGGACATTGCTAAGTTGAACTATCACTGTATATATCAAACTATACATGGGTTATGGGTGTCTTTTATAAACCAGTGAGCGCAATGCATACAGAAATGGTGGTCAACGACATTCCTGTATACAAATAAAGTTCAAATACTTCATTTGAATTTGACAGTGGATTCAACATGCATGTCAAACTCAAACATGTCCACAAATTTTGAGCTCCTTCACAAGCTCTTGATTGACCAACTTAGCATCAAATCGAAATGAGAGAAAATATAATTATAGAAGAAAAATTGCCAAGCTAGCTCGGCAGACACCATTTACAAAATGAACTACACTTGTTTGATGATCATCACTGTGTAGAGCTGTACATTCAAACTAGGAAACTAAAGAAAACACAAGAGGACATTGGCACACAGAGATGAACCAACATGCATGCAGATGCTGATGCAGCTGGCTAGCCTAGCCTAGCCTAGGGAAGCTCAAGCGGAGTGGGAGGAGCCATGGGACGACGCCTCCACAGGTTGATCTCCTTCCTCGGCTCCGAGGCTACCACCCCGCCGCCGAGCACCAGCGGCGCCGAATGCGCGACGAACCCGTCGTCGTAGTCGTCCTCCTCGTCGCTGTCACGGCTCCTCCTCTCCTCCTCCTCCCGCCAGTCGAAGTCCTGAAACGCGGCGCGCCCGCTCGTGAACCGCCTCATCTGGCCGAGCCCAAGACCCTCCGGCACCGGCGCTGGAGCCGGTCCCGCCGCCGCCATCAATTTCCCGTCACCGACGAGGCCATCTTTGGACGACGACGACGACCTTGAGCGAGAACGCGACCTGCTGCGCCGGAAGAACGACACCCGCTTGAGGAGCGAGCGGCCCTTGGGGAACCTGCTGCTGCTGGGCTGAACCGGTGGGCGCGGCGGGAGCGGGCAGACGCCGTTCTTGCAGCACGACGGGTTGACCTTCTTCTGGCGCCTGGAGTTGCTCCGCTTGATCTGGCCGATGCAGGACACCTTGGGCGACGACGGCTCGGGCGTCACGTAGCCCGACGACCGCTTATTATTACTCCTCCTGCCGCCGCGGCCGCGGGCCTCGGGCGGGACGATGGAGACGGCGATGGGGCCCGAGAAGGCGTTGCGGTGGTTGAAGGAGGACCTCCTGCCACCGCTGCTGGACGGGAAGGTGGAGGAGAAGGAGGCGACGGTGGACCTGAGGAAGGAGGCCAGCCCGCTGCCGGTGAAGCTCCTTGACCTCGCGTGATGCTTCTTCTGCTTCTTCTCCATGGATGGAACGAACGAACGAACGAACGAACGAACGGTGGATGCCTTTTGCGTCTGGATCAGTCTGTCACGCCGTGGGACGCTGGTTGCTTCTTCTTGTCGATCTCGAGAGGGGCTGTACGTTTATATACGGGTTCAACTCCGACGGTCTGGTGGCTAGATAAATCCGGATGGGGCTCGGGGTTGCTCGGACTAATCGCGTGTGGTGTGGCGCGGTCAAACAGAGTAGCTAGCTAGGTTGGCGTTGGATTGGATCGCGCGAGGCGAGAGCTGATGGTGGCGGGTCGGGTGGTACACCTCACTAACACGCAAGCGTTGAAGCGGTTTTTCTGTGACTCGCGCGTCGGTGGGTACGTGCGACTTGGTTGCCGCGACCGAAATTCCGCGGGCGCGGCAGGGCGGCAGGCAGGCAGGGCCCCGGGGTGCAGGGCGCTCTGTCCATGTCGACCCGCGCGCGGTTGGTGCCAGTGCGTGCGCCCACGGGCGCGCCGCGGTTGGTGTGCTGCGGCGTCATTGCGAACGGTGGCGGTTTCCTCCTCCTCAGTCCTCACGCGCGCTGGGCGCCGACGCCGCGGTGTGCCCAAGGCGCGCGTGGCGGCGCAGGGGGCCAGCGGCAGCGGTGCAGGATAGGATCCCGATGCCTACTACGCTGATGATTTTGCTCTGCTGGCGTGGCGCGTGGCGTGGTACAGTGACTGACCGCGGTTTTCGAGTGTTCACATTTTGGCGGCTGCGACTACGAGTAGGAGCAGAGTAACTAAGAGAGGCGACGGGTCGATAAAAGATGGGAAAAGCATCGCCATGGCCGCCACACTGTGAGGACTGAGGAAGTATTTATCACTAATTAGACTGGTTCTTTCTTTGTATATAAGTAAAGTAATAATGGCACAAATTGACCGAACGAAGCCCATCACCCGTCGTCCACCAAACTCGCCGTTGCATTTGCCAATCGTGCGTAAAGACGCAGTCCTATGTTAACAGTCATAGAGTAATACTACTATATAGGAGTAGGAACTAGGAAGTAAACTATGTTCTACCGACTGCCTCCAGTTTATTGTTGGGGAAAACTTATCATTCGTCGTACGGACTTGGCAAATCTGATTTATAAAGGAGATTGACCATGAACGGAAGAAAACGAGGAGGGAGGAGAATTGATCGACGAAAGACGCTGCAGCTAATTGCTGTCCCTGTCGAGTGAGACGTTTCCTCTTTCACACGATTCGTTGCGTTCCCATGATAAAATATATGGTCCACGTCAGCTGCCTCTGTACTGCTGATCACGCCACCGCCCACGAAGTACACGACACCATCATCGTGTCTGTACAAAGTAGCTAAAACCTAAACCCCAAACAGCACGACCCATTGTGTCACAAGAAGGTCGGGTGGTGGCATCAAGCACCCACTTGTGTTGTTTCGTTCCTAGCCTGTGGTTGTAATCCTGGTCCGAACAATGAATGAATGAAGCATGACTGTCGAACAAAAAAAAAATCCCTCTGTTACCTTCATGGGCCAAATCTGCAACAAGGCCTCACTCCCTGAAGCCTGAATGAACTCCTACAGGCCCAAGACAATGCACAAAAGTCTCAAACCCAAACCCTACTACAGTAAAGTTTTCCATCCTCGTCGGCGACTGCTCCTCCCTCGACTCCCGCCTCTCCGCGCCGCGCCGCGACACCTATCTCCCGCCACCGCCACGCCATGGCTCTCTTCCTCAAGCCCAAGCACCACCTCTCCGCCTACGGGCGCAGCATCGTCTTCCTGCGCCATCTCTGCGAGGGCTCACCGAGCGCGCCGCCCCAAACGGACGCGGACCCGTCGCCCCCGCCCCTGACCCGCGACGACACCAAGCTCCTGGACGCCCTGCACTCGGCGCTCCTCGACCACCGCCGCGCCAACCCGACCGCCGAGCTCCCGGTGTCCCCGCCGTTCGACCAGGTCCCGTCCCTCTCGTCCACCATCTCCGACCTGCTCCCTTCCCCGCCTCCGCCTCACCTGCCGCTCCACCTCCTCCGCCGCCTCCTCGCGCTCCCGCCGCGGCGTGCCGCTCCCCCGAGGCCGTCGCCTTCTTCCACCACATCGCCCCTTCACTTCCCGCCGACTCCCTCCCCGATCTCTACGGCTCCATGATAGACCTGCTCGCCAAGCACCACCATTTCCCGCTCGCGCGCCACCTGCTCGACGAAATGAGGGACCGGGCCGTCCCCATCTCATCGCGGCTCATCCTCGCCCTGATCCGCCGATATGTCCGGGCGAAGATGCCGTCGGAGGCAGCCGACCTGTTCCGCCGCATGGATGAGTACGGCGCTGGGGCTGCGGATCCTGTCACACTGGCATCCCTCCTGGCTGTTCTCTCAAAGAAGCGCCTTGCCAGTGAGGCGCAGGCGCTATTCGACAGCTGCAGGACTGTCTTCACACCGGATGTTGTGCTCTACACAGCCGTGGTTCACGCGTGGTGCCGCGCCGGGCGGCTCGATGAGGCAGAGCGCGTGTTCGCAGAGATGCAGCAGTCAGGGATCGCGCCAAATGTGTATACCTACACTGCTGTGATCGATGCAATGTATCGTGCCGGTCAGGTTCCCCGTGCGCAGGAGCTCCTGTGTCAGATGATCGATTCTGGGTGCCCCCCAAACACAGCGACGTTCAATGCTATCATGCGGGCGCATGTCAAGGCTGGCCGTTCTGAGCAGGTGCTGCAGGTGCATAACCAGATGCACCAGCTTCGGTGTGAGCCAGACATTATCACCTACAATTTCTTGATCGAGACGCATTGTGGGAAAGGGCAGGGCAACCTTGATGCAGCGCTGAAGGTGCTTGACAAAATGGTAGCAAAGAAGTGTATTCCTGACTGCCACACGTTCAATCCCATGTTCAGGCTGTTACTTGTGCTTGGCAACATAGGTGCTGCACGAAAGTTGTATGAGAAAATGAGGGAGCTGCAATGCAAACCAAATGTCGTGACATATAATTGCCTTCTAAGGTTGTTCAATCAGGAGAAGTCAATGGATATGGTTCTAAGGATGAAGAAGGAGATGGATGCGGAAGGAATAGAGCCAAACATGAACACCTATGCCGCTCTGATTGAGGCATTCTGTGGGAGGGGAAACTGGAAGCGTGCACACACAACACTAAAGGAAATGATCGAGGAGAAATCCTTTAAACCTTCAAAGCAAGTGCGTGATATGGTGTTGGTCCTTTTAAGAAAGGCTGGACAACTGAAGAAGCACGAAGAGCTTGTTGAACTGATGGTTGATCGGGGTTTTATTAACCACCCTGCTAATGATGCATTGTGGGGTGCAGTATCTGCTTGCTGAGCTCCATGTGTTATGGAAGTGTAGTCGCACATAAAAGGTATCTCTTCTTATGTGTTGTACCCTAATAAAGCTTCCTGAGTCCATTTTTCGGTATAGATGTATGAGGGTCAAATTTTGAGTGCTACGAGTAATGTGAGTTTTTGGGACACTAGCTTAGCTGTTAGCTAAGTTGATTAACGTTGGAGGTGACTGTTTCTGGCCTGAACTTGCGAAGCTGAGTCTTAGGTTTAGGCTAGGAAGTTTACAAGCAAAGGATCCCCTATTTCCATTTGCTTCTAATGTTTGAATTATTTTTGGAAGCTTAAGTGGGGCCTTAGAGGGTTTACCGTTGTGATTGCCCTGGATCTTATAAGTCATAACCTCTTGTAGTCAACTATTCCTGTGACTACATTAGGTTGGCAGTTTTGGTACCAGAAAACTCCAGAAGAGATCTTGGCTTCAGTTTTTGGACCCTTCCTGTTGGACTCCAATCCCTTTTTTCTGAAATTAGGTTTGGGAAATTGTACTGTACTGCACTTTTTAGGTAGATATGTACCTGTCAAATTGTTTGAGCTTTACGGGACATTTTAGGTTTGGATGTTGCAACCTTATAGGGGTTCATTTTTGAAGATTTATGGTGGCATTCATTCAATTAGAGGTGCTGAGATGTACCAGGCAGGACCAGCAGTAGTAGTTGCTTCACATGATCTGAACTGCTTCAAAATGAATGCTTGATTTAATAGCATGAGAACATTACTTATACTCCATGTGTCTTATGACCGAGTAGTCGTACAAATTAAATTCATAGACCGACGGCATTCCATATACGATCAGTCTTCAGCTTGAAAAGTCGGTATGTTTTCTGGTTTCACGTATCTGTTACTGAACTACCAACAAAGTGTCTTCCTGCGTAACTGATCTGATGAACTTTTTATTTGCTTGTCTTCACCGACCTAATGAATTCTTTGTCCTTCATCCGTTCTAAATTATGAGTCGCTTTGACTTTTTTTTTTTGTTATATATCTATACATATAATATATCTAGATACATAGCAAAATCGATGTAATTTTTTTTTTGTTTTAAGCGCTTATAATTTGGGAACGGAAGTATTTATTTAATAATTGCTTGTCTAGCTTGCTTTTTCTCAGTAGTTAGTAGGCATTTGCTTCTGGGGTGGGTACCTGGCTACCTGCTAATCTGCCTATGTTTCTGTTTTTCTGTTGTCACTTGGTCGTTTGTATCATGACTTCTCATGTCTCCTGTTTTAACAGGGGCTGATTTTTCACTTTTGATCTGCCAACCTTTGATGACATTTCATTTCAATGCTTGACACAATGCTTGCCTGTCTTTGTGCAGTGATTGCTCTGACACAGGAATAACTGAACTTGATACTCTCTTTTTTGCATCTGTAAAGAATATGTAATTCCTGTTTACCACGTTAGCGTTCAAACTGTGTAGCATTTAGCAACACAAATAATCATGCGATCTACACAAAGGGACAACATCAGTTGGCATTGCGCCTGGCACTTTTGCTCGGCGTTTATGTTGCCGCCAACCTCGCTTTTTAGCCTTTTATCAGGACTGCATGTTTAACTCCATCTAAGCAGTACCAAATGCATGTTTTGGGGCTGCCGCGCGCGCCGCCATCGCGGCGAGGAGAGGGCTGTCGTTGCGCAGATTACCCCCAGCCGAGCGCGGTGTGGTGGCCGTGCTCACCACGACTTCGCCACACCACCGGGTCGGTGAGAGCTTGCACAGCCATGCAGCCGCCATCGTCGCCGGCGACCAAATGGTCGGGCACTTTGTTTCGGCCGGTGCATTGCACTGGTACACCCTTTACCCAATTTGATGCAGTTATCCGTTCCTAGCCTACTCTTTGCTAGCTTTCGAGCTGCACATGGCAGCACGGCATCTTTTGGCTTGTAAGCTTCCCGGCGGAAGTGTGAGGCATGAACTACCTGACACCCGGAGGTGTTTGCACGAAACGAGTCCGAGTCTCCTTAAGAAACTTGACCGGAATCTTGTATCGGCTGCATGTGAACCTCTACCTTTTCTACGTCCAGCTTCTTCTCAGATCCCATTGCCTGATTGGTTCTGTTCTGTGCCCCCGCAAGATTATACTGGAGCAGGTTGCAGCAATCATATCTTTTTTATAGGTTGGGGCATTTTGTTTACTGCAACCAGCGCAGGTGGCTTTGCTATGCTAGGTGTCGTAATGATCGCATTAGCAATAGCATAAGTTCGTGCTTCCCTTTTTCTCATCGATTGTTATTTTCAAATCATTCACAAATAAATAATCTGTTTTCCAAATGGGGCAAAAAGTTTTTTTAGAGTAATTGGGACCAAAAGATTACTCAAGGACAGTCAAAATTGGATTGCAACAGACTTCACTTTCACGGTGAGTTTTACTACCCTCTGTTTACTTAGTAGAGTAACAACAGGACCACAGCCCACGCAGAGGCATGCAGTACGGTCCAAACATATCCAGTGCAGTGGATTGCTTTCCGAAATCTGAACACTCGCCCTCACACCACACCACACCTATTGACTGTGCCTGAGATATGTCTCGCCACCACGCTGCATTGCCGCGCCACGACGACCCAAATCCGGACGCGTCCAGGCGCTAGGCTCCAGCCACCCGCATTGTTTTCGTCTCCCGCCTATAAGACCCAGGACCAGGAGATGAGATGCCGAGCCGTGACAGGCACATCAGCACATCAGCCGGCGAAGCCTTGAGTGTGGCGTCTGCCGTCGGCCCGTCGTCTCCAACGCGCGGCGTTTCCAAGCGCACCCAATTCCACGAAGGCATCGCCCCGTTTGGCGTCTTCCGTGCGCGCGCACCTCTTAAGCTTCCCGCGCGCGCACCCGGACACTTGACTTGAGTGAGTGAGCGAGCGAGCTGTTCTCCCGTGACCCTCTCTGGTCTCTCTCTGCCAAGGCCCGACACCAGCCAAGCCATGGGCGCTGCCGCGGCGGAGGTCGTGGAGCCGAGGCCGCCGTCGGCTAAACGGAGGTCGACCACGCTCAAGTTCCTGTTCGAGCTCGAGAAGAAGCCGGACGGCGTGACGGCCAAGCTGCCACCGCCGTCGCCGGAGCCCGAGGTGGACAGCCTCATCGACAAGATCGCCTCGTGCAACCGCGTGTTCACGTTCGCCGACGACGCGTCCGAGAGCGAGGGGGAGCGGGACGCGAAGCGGGAGCGGCTCGTCGAGGTGCTGTGCGCCGTCCGGTCCAGCGGCGATTGCGGGGGCGGCAAGCAGCAGCCGCAGCCGCTGGACCACCGCGTGATGGTGGCGCTGGTGAAGATGGTCGGCGCCAACCTGTTCCGGGCAATGCCGCCGTCGGCGTGCCCGGCGCAGCTGATGGACGGCGTCGACGAGGAGACGCCCGTGATGGCGCTGGCCCCGTCGTGGCCGCACCTGCAGGTGGTCTACGACATCCTCCTCTCCGTGGTGACCGCGTCGGACGCCAAGACGCTGCGCCACCACGTGGACCGCGCCTTCCTCTCGTCGCTCCTCGCGCTGTTCCGCTCCGAGGACCCCCGGGAGCGCGACCGCCTCAAGACCGTGTACCACCAGCTCTACTCCAAGCTCACCTGCGAGCGGCCTTCATGCGCCGCTCCATGGCCGCCGTGTTCCTGCGCTTCGTCTACGAGGCGTCCACCGCCGAGCGCCACTGCGGCGCCGCCGAGCTGCTGGAGATCTGCGGCAGCATCATCAACGGCTTCGCCGTGCCGCTCAAGGAGGAGCACCGCGCGTTCCTGGCGCGGGTGCTGCTGCCGATGCACCGGACGCGGTGGGTGCACACGTACCACCGCCAGCTCGCCTACTGCGTGCTCCAGTTCGTGCACAAGGAGCCACGCCTCGCCGACGCGGTCGTCACGGACATCCTGCGCCACTGGCCCGTGACCAACTGCCAGAAGGAGGTGCTGCTCATCGAGGAGCTGGAGGAGATTCTCGAGGTGCTCCAGCCCAAGCAGTTCCAGAAGCTCGTCGCCCATCTGCCCATCTGCTACAGCTCCCCGGATCGCCCGCTGTTTTAATTTTGTCAGTAGCTACAGCTCTCAGGTTCGATTTGGTTCATTACTTGTTTTAATTTTGTTATACATATATACTTGTTTGCAATGCCGCTGACTGCATAGTATGTTTGCATAGATTTTAAACTCAATTTTTTCCGAGTGTATATTTTTTTGCAACTGAGTTGGACCAGTTTCTAGAAATGTGATCACTGAACATACCGTTAGACAGGCCACTTTCCAAAATATACTCCTGCATGCTGGAGATTCAGATTCAGCGATCCACCACTTTGCCCATGCCGCCATGCCCCATCGGCCCTGCACCATAGTTGGGTACATGTGGGAGGGGAAAAAAAGAGCACTTTCACTGAAATAGCGGTTGATTGATAAAGTAGTAACTTTATAAAGTGGCGGCGTCACTTTAGTTTGTCGATTTCACGTACGCCGTTCATGTAATTCAATTTCAAAAAGGACTCTTTTTCACAAATCATCACACATCAGGCGTTGTTCCTTTAATGAAATGTGGTTCCTACTGACAAACCTTTAATCGTGATGTCAATTGTTTCAAGGAGAGCTGCAACTGCATTGCTTCTGAATACACCGGAGTAACCCATCCGAATTCACAAAAGCTTCCGCTCAAAAAAAAAAAAAAAAAAAAAAATCAGTAACCAATTTGCTTTATCAAGTGGTGTTGATCATTTCACTCTATTCGTACGTCCCAGCAGTGTTTCGTGACGTCTAATCCAGTCTTTCACGTTGTCGTCATAATAGCACCACCGCCATGGAGTACTAATGAATATTTAGAACTTCACGGGTTCTGGTACAGCCGCGCCACGCCATCAGGTGGGAATCGATCAAGCTGACAAACCCACCCGTGGTTTCTGCTGGTTTTCAGGTGGCGGAGAGGGCGCTGTACCTGTGGAACAACGAGCGGTTCGTGGAGCTGGCGACGTCGTCGCCGGGGGTGATGGAGAAGATCCTGCCGGCGTTCGTGGCGAGCGTGGAGAGCAACCTGGAGCTGCACTGGAGCAAGTGCGTGCAGCAGGTGACGGCCAGCGTCAAGTCCCTGCTCCAGCAGGTCGCGCCCGACCTGTACGCCCGGTGCGCCGACGAACTCGCCACGCGCCGGTCCGAGGCCGAGGTCGCCGCCGCCGTGCGGGACGCCCGGTGGCGAAAGCTCGAGGCGGCCGCCGCAGTCGGCACCGCCAAATAGCCCGCGCTAGCTGGCGCGACAACATGCGTTGTGAGTGGTGGTGGTGGGTGGTACGTGTGGTGGATGCGCCATGGCGACACGATTGGTGGCGTCGTCGCAGCGTGCGTGCCATTTTGGCTGGCAAGTGGCAACGGGGCAGCGGCTGTAAGACCCAGAAGACCGTGTGTGTGCAAGCCAAGTTTGTGCTCCGTCCGTCGTACAGTGCCGGTGCAACAACGTTGGCGCCAAAAGCTGCCGATCGATCCTGCGGTCTCGCCATGGCTGGCAATGGCATGGCCAAACCGCGGCGACCGCTAGCGGCGTGCGACATGTGACGCCCGGCGCGGCGAGCCCCGACAGCGGCGCGCGTGAACCACAGCGCTGTCAGGTTTTGGAAGCGAGCGACTGTTGAGTGAGAGGCCCGTGTCGCGTCAGTTTTTGACCCCCGGTTTTGGTTTTGGCCGGAGCGGCCGCGTCGCGCGCTGGATGTTTCTCGGCTCGCCCTTCCACGCCGATGCGAATCCAGCGGAGAGGCAGGCTGTCAGGCGAGTCGCTTGTCCTCTGCTCGCTCTGAAATGTTCAGGTTCAGTGGCGATGGATTTTTGCACGTACTACTGCATCCATGTGATCTGAAATGGGACAGGCATTCTATGGCGCCTGCTTATTGCTCCTGCTGAAGAAGACAAGGGCAAAAGCAAAAAGGCGAAAACTCTGAACAATGTACTCGTATTAGTCCTTCGTAAATCCTACACGTTTCACAACTTCAATTCCCGTTTCGAGTGATTATTACTTTTTGTTGTTCCAAAATCACACGGCAGAAAAACACATCAGGTCTTTCTTGAATGAAGAAAAGAAAAACCTGAGAGATGGATTTTTTTTTTTTTTTGAGAAAAACTGAGATAAAAAATACGACGAAAGAAGTGACCAAGCATTTCCCAGCCCAAATACTTGTAGCAAGGCACCTGGCCCAGTGTCTAACCTGGTAGCCCGCATTCTAAGCATCCCAGCGGCCCAACATTAGAAACAAGGCCCTCTTAGCATAGCACTTGAGTGATGTTTGTAAGAAGGAAATATAAGAAGGAAAAAGTCCACTTAATTTATCACAGAAGTTCACTTTTTCCTCCCTCAACTCTAAAACCAGGACAAATCACTTTCCTCAACTTTTCAAACCATACATTTTTCCTCCTCGAGCGGTTTTGAAGGCGGTTTTGCTACAGTAACTGTGAATTGCTACAGTACCAGCACGTTTGTCTTTTTTAAAAAAAAATCAAGTGGAATCTTTGAAAAATCATAGTAAATCATAGAAAAATCATAAAATGAAAAAATCTGGTTTTGTTAGACTCCACATGAGTAGATCTACACAGTGAATATATAATATGATATGCTTTAGTACAAAGTTTTTGCTATGAAAATTTTGTCTTTTTCTTTTTTATTTATTTGGCTGAATCTTTGAAAAATCATAGAAAATCACAAGAAAATCATAAAATATAAAATTCAATTTTGTTAGACTCCACATGAGTAGATCTATACAGACAATATTTAATATGTTATGCTTTAGTACAAAAAGTTCTATAAGGTGAATATATAATTAATTTAAATAATTCGTAGCTTCACCTTCTATAATTATTTTGTCGAACTAAAGTATACCATATTGTATATTCAATGTGTAGATCTATTCATGTGGAGTACAAAAAAAACCGGATTTTTCATTTTATGATTTTTCTATGATTTACTATGATTTTTCAAAGATTCAACGTTTTTTTGTTTTTTAAAAAAAGACAAACGTGCTGGTACTGTAGCAAAACCGCGGTTATTGTACCAAAACCGCCCTCAAAACCGTTCGAGGAGGAAAAATGCATGGTTTGAAAAGTTGGGGGAGATGATTTGTCGGGTTTTGGAAAAAAAAAAAAAAAGTGATAGCACTTGAGTGATGTTTGAATGTGGACTTTTTCCATATAAGAAAGAGGTTACAAAGCCTTTTGGGGCTGTTCCGCTCTAACTTTTTAGCTCTCTACTAAAAAATAAATGTTCATACAATAAAAAGTTTTGTTATCTTTTGGCTGTAAAAATTATTGTAAGTTTTTTTAGTTATACTAGTTGGTTGTAACAAATGTATTGAAAATTCATGTACCTAAAATATAGGGTAGGACTCCGCTAGTCTTTTTTACCTCTGTACGCCTCACCACACCGGTCACCGACTCACCGGACGTACGAACAGCTTTTTTTATGACAAATTGACGATATATCTTTGATCTTCTACTTTTGTATGTACGCGCAGTTCCTGCCTATCACAAAGAAAACAATCGTTCCATTTCTGCGGCCACGTACTTGCGTCTTCTAGATGACGGTTTCGTACTTTGGCTCCGTTACCTTTCACCTGTAGTAGCTGTAGCCCACACAGATGGAACATTGCGGCACACACGTTTCCGCAGCCGGCTCGCACCCCAATCACCAACCACAACCAGCCACGCATGCACCCGAACAACCAAGTACGGAAGGGGTTACAAAGGGAGTACTCCAGTCCAGTATCCCAAGCACGAGACGCAACAGAGACATGACACCACCATCACACCACCATGGATGGTTTCATTCCGTAATGCCAACCACCCGCCGGCCCTTTTCCATTGGAGATGGAAAACATGCGACTTTTCCAGCATCTGCTCACCAGGCAGTCTCCGTCGCTGGACCGTGGACACGAGGAAGCCCAAGCCCAGCCGTGCCGTCAAGCCCGTGACTGCACACTGCGCAATCTGCAGGAAATTATAGACGCTGACGACTGTGGCGTACGCCGTCGCCGGTTCCTCGTGCCGACACCGGAGAAGAATGCCTGGTGCGTGTGCTATTGGCGCACGCCGCCTACCCTGCAGGGACCTACACCTCGCCGCAGTCAAATACCCATCTGCACACGCACGCGTTTTCGTCATCGACACGAGATCGATGTGCGAGATTTTTCCGACCTAACCCTGCGAACTCCGCCACGCCACCGCCTCGATCTCCCCGTTATAGGTTCGTCGACGACGACGGATTGCATTTCTCCGCGTCCGCGTCCATCAAATTTCTCACCATACCCATTCCTGTCCCGGCCAACGAGATCGACCGATCGATCGATCGGGCAGCCATGGAAGACATGGACACGACGTCCAGCGACTCCCAGTTGCGGCAGCAGCCTGCTCCTGCCTTCTCAGCGGCCGGAGCGCGTGCCGGCGTACGCTCATTGGCCGCTCGGGGCGCCGAGAGCATCGCCTGCGGCCTCGTCACCTGCGTCTTCACGACAGGTCAGTCAGTCGGCTACATACTCGTAGTACTATACGACATCTGGGCTTCATCAGCTCATTAATTCGTCCACCGATGCTGGCACTGGCAGTGGGCACGGTCCTCGGCGCGATCACCGGCGGGCTGATTGGGCTGGCCACGGAGACGGGCGTTCTGCGCGGCACGGGCGTCGGCGGCATCACGGGCGCGTTGGTGTCCATGGAGGTCGTCGAGTCGTCCCTCGCGTTGTGGCGCTCCGACGAGCCGGCAATCTGGAGCGTCGTCTACGTGGTCGGTGCCACCACCTCTCTTTGTTGCCAAGACGAACGAATTCGCCGGCCGCCTGCATCCCGTTCTGACGCACGCTTTCTTTGTCTCTTGGTTTTCAGCTCGACGTGATCTGGAGCTTGCTGAGCGGCCGCCTCGTGCGCGAGAAGGTGGATCCCGCCGTGCTCAGCGCCGTCGAGAGCCAGGTGCGCGCATGACATGACACTGACTGTGTATGGCCTCACCGCTCGCGCGCCACTCTCACTCGCATTTCACAACTCACACCTGCTGCTCTTCCATGGCACTCCGTCGGTTCCTGCAGATAAGCGCAGCGGAGCCACCGGACTTGCACGGAGACCACGCCGACATCTTCGGCACGGGAGGCACCAACGGCATGGCGAGGGGCGCCATCGACGCGCTCCCCGTGGTGACCTTCACCGAGCGCAGCAACGTCGACGCCAGCGGCGAGCTCATCGCCTGCTCGGTTTGCCTGCAGGAGTTCGAAGCCGGCGACAGCGCCAGGAGCCTGCCGGTGTGCCGCCACACGTTCCACCTGCCGTGCATCGACGGCTGGCTGCTCCGGCACGCCTCCTGCCCCCTGTGCCGGCGCGCGGTCTAGGCCGTCCGTTCCTCTCTGCATGACAGTGTCCAACTCAAGGATATAGCCCGCCCGTAAGAGCTGGCAAGCGATCACCGTTCCTGCTTACGGGAGTATGTACACTGGCAGCGTGAATTTTCTGTAGCTCATCAGATGATCAGATGGGTGTTTTGTAGCATTTTTGGCATTGGTTAACAAATGCAGTACCTGTCTAGTGCACATTGGCAGAGCACATGGCTGGCGATGGCCACACACCTGACAGGGTAAAACGGAATCACATGGAAAGAGCAGCACCAAGATAGAGCGAATCCCCACCGATATCAAGCTAAAAGAATAATTACAAGCATAAGTTGCCCACAACAATGACCCTACATTCAGCAACCAACCAACCAACCAAACAACATGGTACTCTCTACAGGCTAAAATCAGACAAAGATTCTAGGGGCCCAAAAACTGGGGGCAATGCAACTAGATTAGGTCCTAACATGGAGATCACTGTTACTCATGCAGCCTCCACCGCTATGTGAGAATATGGCCCCCCAACGCAGGGCCGTTTATCACTAGTAGCCTTCTCTGAATCTTTGTCATGGGCTCGTGCCAGAAGGTCTTCATAGAGCTTCACTGAATCCTTTGAGAACTCAGCCAACGATTCGAAGATGCTGGCGAGGCCGATTTTGAACCCGTTGAGAGTGACGTCGTGCGTATCCCTCATACAGGCATGATGCTTCGCTTTCTCTGTCTCAATCCTCTTCCTCAGGACGTTGAGCATCTCTTTCTTCTCCGACAAGTGTTCCATGCGCTGCTTGGCGTCTATCTCAGGCTTATGCTCCAGAAGCTTGGTGCCAATGATCCTGTTCTCTGCTCTTTTGTAGGCAGTTAGCTTCTTGTCCAACTCTTTTGCCAGACTGTCCACCTTTCTTTTCTGCTGCTGCTCTTCGCCTTGCTTCAGCCATAGAACTCTCACACTCCTGAGAAAATTCCTCATGGTGAAGGCTACCCGCTTGTTTGGAAACTTGGACATTGTAGTGTACCAGTCATGGCAAATCACAACTAGAGCTGGTGCACCGGCTCTATCTGGAGCAATTGATGAGATTCCTCGGGAGTACCGGATGGTATCGGTCAGAATAAACTTCGATAACCAGCCATCAAGAGCTTCGATATATGCTTTCTGAGCATTGAAATAGCTAATAAAGCAGGATCTCCAATTCCTCAGTTCAACCTCCAACTTCAGAGTTGCATGACGCTGTGCATCGTTACAGAATTTTCCATAAGCAGGACATGTAAATGAATTCACCTCAAACATAATCTGTCTCTGGGTTTCATGTGAGTCAACCATTATTTTCCAAGATTTTGTAAAGCTGCAAAGGAGCATCCAATTCATCATTACGGACTGAAATGAAAATTACAGGACAGGTCATATACATAAACTGAAGGATAGCTTACCCCTGCAACAGCTCAACGAGTTGTGGCTGCAGTTCCTCATCCCGTAACTTTTGAATTCTATCGGATATAGATTCTGCCGCTCGTAGAGAAACCCAGATTCGTGTGTACAAGTCTCTAATGGTTGTCCTAGTTTTTTCAGCACAACGCAGCTCTGAACCTTTGGCATCTTGGTTCCTCAGCTGAACACATTTCTTCTCATAGGTCTGTCGGATTTGATCTATAGCCTGCACAGGATTGAGCTCAAATTGTGTCAACACAGATGTACAAGAAATCAATACCAGACAAAACAACAGATCAGCTTCTCTAGGATGACTGCTCAGCAGTGAGGAAAAAGATCAAGTTATAAATGGTCGTATGAAATGAAACACATACTAGTTGTGAAGTATTGAGAAAATATAGCATGTGCTCTCAATTCCAGAAAATATCAGATCAATGTGGGTTTGTACAAGGAGGCAACACATAACAAATCCCCTGGCTCAAACTGTCAGTAGCTGGACAGCTCAAAAAGAGGTGTTGATACTCATTTAGAGAATAATGGCATCCTCATAATTATGCTACCAAATCAATTGCCAAAGGAGTCCAACATATGCAGTGATCAAGAACTTGTGAAAATTCAAGAACAATGAACAAAACCCACCTTGACTTCTTCATAAAGTTTCTTCTCCCAAGCATACAGTCTCCCTAAAGTCTGTGAATGACTTCCTGACTTCATTCCACCATAGTCTTCGAATATATCACTCTTCGTGTCACTCTTGTCTGTCCACGACAAACTATTCGAGCTTGCTCCCAGCTCGCTCCTGTAGGATGAGGATACAGATGATGGAGACCGATGCCATGTGATGGCATGAATTATTTTTGATGAATTTTCTGCACCAGGATAGAAATTATAGAGTTAATATGGTGATAACTATTGCCATGGATTGCTGGTACCAACAAAAGCAAGACTCCAAGAGCTTTTTACACTCCTAGTATTGTTCTATCTTCGCAACAGTACAGACTCATGATGCTCGTCATCAAGCAGCCAAGCTTTAGCCTTTTGCAGCCCAAAAGGATCGCTTTTGCAATGGAGCACAGGAAGGAGTACTAGCATCGAACTGGCTAGGCAAAATGACTCATGAATTGACTGCAAAGCGGAAAAGATGATAACAAATTGACAGTGGATGGCTATTACATCAGCCAGGAATATTTAAAGGCACTTTTAAAAGACATACGGTCTGTCTAAACTCCAGAGGCATGGGTCCTAAAATAAGAACAGTAATCTCATTCCATGCCATCCTGACTCGTGAGCTCCTGATTGAGTATAAAAAGGTTTCACCCAACTAGGAATAACAAAAGGGCTTCCTTGGATAACATATTCGTCCAAACGACTCAAAACTCACAGCTTTATAGCAATTTCCAGAAACAGCAGAACAGATTTGACCACTGCGGCACCATGTTTGTAACATAGATCGAGCAAGCTGCAACGAGAGTGCCAAATCGCTTTAGGAAATGCAAAGCAATGGAGCGCGGTAAAGGCTGGACCTTTGAGCTCGGGGACGCGCGTGGCGGCTTCGAGCATGCCAGACACCTCCTTGCCTGCCTCGGCGGCGGCCGCGAAGAGCTCCTCCACCTCCTTGAGCGCCGCGAGCAGCTCGCGCCCCTGCGGCGCCACGGCCACCTCCAGCCCGCCGTTGTTCGCCGCCATCTCGCACGCATCTTTAGCCTCTTGTTGGGGCGTTAAGACTCCAGGAGAAGCCTCTGGTTTTGGGGGCTTGGTTTCCACCGCCTTGGCCCCCTCCTCTTCCTCCTCCGCCTCCTCCAGTTCAGGGATGCCCTCTCGCTCCCTCACCGCCCGCATCTCCTCGTCGCTTATGGCCGCGGCCATATCCTCCGTCCCGTAGAACGGGTTAAAGAAGTCCCAGCCGCCGACCGCCGACGCCGCAGGGGGCGGAGGAGGGGGGGGCGTCGCCGCCGGGGATGGGTAGTAGTACGGGCACCCCATCTCCGGCGTCTGCACGCCGCCACCGCCACCCCCATCTTCCGCGGGGGCGGTGATGCCGGCGCCACCTCCTCCTCTTCCGCCTCCTGCTGCTGCGGAGGCGGCGGCGTGGCGGCGGGAGAGGGAAGCCCGTGCACTTGAACCTGCGCTGGCTTGGGGGAACCCGGGGGCGAGCTGCTGGGGGTGGGGAGCGTGATGAGGATCGGCGCCGGCGCGGTGTGGCGCGCGACGAAGACGTCGAGCGCGTCGGCAACGGAACGGAGCGCCGCCGCGTAAGCGGCGTGCGCGCTGGCCAGCGCGAACCGGCGCTCGGCCGCCGCCTTGATGAGGCGCTTCCGGTCGCGGCACACGGCCACAGGGTCCCCTCCGTCGCCGCCGCCACCGCCGCCGCCAGCAAGGCGGGAGGCGGCGCAGTTCCCCATCCCCTACCCAGCTACTACCCTTGGCTGGCAAGGTTTAGCGCAGGGTTTAGAGTGGAGCAGGGGGAGTGAGGAGGAAGAGGGAGGGAGGGGTAGTCAAAGTCAAAGCAGCGGGGGGTGTGAGACTGTGACGGTGAGTCAGGTGCGTGGTGGAGAGGAGTGAAATTTTGTTGGTTGTGGGTGTGGGCTAGTGGGGAAAAAAGGTAGGGGGTGGATGGGGAGGAAGAAGGAGAGGGAGGCCCTAAATTCTGGTGATGATGGCAGGGGAATCTTTGCGTGATTTGTTAATGTGGGGCTGAAGATTTGGGGTTTGTGGGGTTGGGAGGAGTGATGACCCATTATATGGCGGGGGAGAAATTGCTACGCTCACATAGTGGACTGCTGCTCCACGAAACGGCTTTGTACGTGGCAGCTTGCTATGGACAAATCTCTTTACAAATCACCCGGCTTAGAGCTAGAGTTATCCGGCTACAGACAGAATGTAGTAACTGTATCTGTTTTATTCATAAAAAAGTATCATGTGCTTTTAAGAAGTAATGTCGCTGTTTTTTTTAAATAAAAAACTTGGTAGGTCACCACACACCTAAAAAAGAATTAACCAGATACTCCCTCTGTCCCATGGACTTCGTTGTTTTTTGATTTTTGAACTTCATGTTTGATCATCCGTCTTATTCAAAATATTTATGCAAATTATAAAATAAATTAATCAATATTCAAGTATCTTCATTGATAAAATATGTCGTAATAAAATAAATTATATTTATGTAAAAATTTTGAATAAGACGAAGCATCGAATAAGATGGCACGGAATCCGGGGTGACAAACTCAGTGGGGACGGAGGGAGTACTCTCCCTCTGTCCCATGGAGTTTGTCGTTTTTGACTTTTGAACTTCATGTTTGACCATCTGTCTTATTCAAAATATTTATGCAAATAATAAAATAAATTAATCAATATTCAAGTATCTTTATTGATAAAATAAGTTATAAAAAAATAAATTATATTTATGCAAAAATTTGAATAAGACGAATGATCGAAAATGATGGCACGGAAACTAAGGTGACAAACTCAATGGGACGGAGGGAGTATGTGTTATACCTCCAATCTCGCCAATGTTAGAGCTTATGACAATTTTGAAGGTTTGAAGTCCCTAGGGGCATGCACGACTGGTTAGAGCAAAGTTAATGGTTTCGCCCGCTTGTTGGCAGCAACGAGCTCCTGCTCAGCCAGCTGTTTCTTTTTTTTATTCACCACCACTTGCATCATTTAATGTTGCTCTGCCTTCTGCAGGACCAGCAGCTAACGACGGCAGTAGGAGCGACGTTGGCAGCCCCAAAAACAAATAAGATATGCTCGTCGCGGTTCGCGAGACACCAGCTTTCATCCCTCTCATCCTTTCTCTCTCTTCCATATCGGATATCGCTCGTAATTCAGCTGGTCATAATACTTGTTCTTAGGGGCAGGCGATCAAGCTCTAAGCGAGGAGGGGACGGGAAAGAAAGAACAAACGGTATTTTATAATGAGTGGCATGGTGGGTAATTTTTCCGAACTTCCCAAATTTGAGCCAAATCCATGGGTTTTTTTTAGCAAATCCACAGTGGAGTTAGAAGTATTTTTATGGCAAATTGAATTAGGATGTGTTTTTTTGGCGGATCCAGAATTGATAGAGATGTGCCCAAAAGACTTGTTGTAGTCGAGGTTGTAGCGCCTCCAATCTAAACACACACACACACACATCACCTACCTAGAGTTGTTGTAGCATGATGAAATAGTGAAGTGCATTGCCGCTGAAGTTAACTTTTGTCGATGGCTCTCGTAGAACCTTCGTGCCAGATGTATGCTTCTCTTCTCATAATACGTGACGGATCCAAAAATTAAGGAGGAGTGAAAACACTGTAGTGTACAAAATTGTCCATCGCTGCCCCTGGCTATACAGGAAACACTTTTTTTTCCCTTTCTCTCGTCCTTCCTCCCCGTCGTGATGATACAAAATTGTCCATTGTCCAGTCGCATGCCACCCTCGGCAAGTTGCCATGCCGCCCCAGCCGCCACATCGCCTTTGATTGGCCACACGCTTACCCCCACCAGCCATCGCACCGTCTCCGGTCTGCCGCTCGTCCTCCTCTGCGCAAGAGTCTGGACCTCCTCAAGCCCCTGAGTCATGCCAAATACTTCCTCCATCCTAAATTGTAAGTCGTTTGACTTTTTTACTCCAAATTTGACAAATCGTCTTATTTAAAAAATCTGTGCAAATATAGTTAAATTTAAGTAATTCTTTAAGAACTTTTATTAATAAAGAAAGTCACGACAAAAGAAATGATATTTTATACAAATTTTTAAATAAGACAGTGGTCAAACTTGTTGTCATAAAGTTAAAAACTTATAATTTAGGATGGAGTAAATATGTTCGATAATTGTTTGGACCCATGACTGCCTTTTAATGCAGGTAGCACCAAGGAAAGCCGATTGAATTGAACCAAAACATCCCATTATTCCTAGTTCCTCTGCCCCCATCCGACAAGAAACAATCTTGATGGTTTTTGGACGCCACGAACGAATACTCCAGCAACCAACGACCCTATCCCATTTTTCGCACAGGACGCAAGTACAGAGCCGGCGCCGGCTCCCACACACACTTCCCCCACGTTGAACCCCTCAACCGATTGGCGGCAGAAAAGCTCGCAATGTTTCATCGTTTCAGGCAGCAGCAGTAGCAGCACAGCACAGTGTCCGTCCGCGGATCATTGCGTCCGCATGGACCTCCGGAGCACGCACAGTGGCCTCACCTCGCTCGCCGGCCGGCTTCCTGCCGTCCGTCCGCCACTCCGCCATCATTGCGCTGCGCTGGGGGTTCGTTTCATCCTTTTGATACGCTGCGGCAGGCGGGCGCAGCAGCAGTATGCGTCACGGGGGTGGGGGTGCAAAAGCGTAGATCAGGCGGACGCGGGCACCCCATTTCTAGCCAATTATTGTGTTCTCCGCGGGGTCCCGGACCTTGCTCAATTTGCTCATGGTGGCTTCGGTTTGGTTTGTTTTGGAGTAACCACCTTGTTAGCCGTGTCTCACGAGTGTTAACAACTTTTTTTCTTTGAGCAAAACGAGTGTTAACCAACTGGCGGCCAGGGTGCCTGTGGCGGCCAGGGTGCCTGTGGCGAAGTTGTTTAAGTCCGGCGAGCCCAAGTTACAAGGCCGACGGACGGGTGCGTGTGTCTCGGTTGTTTTTTATCGGCGGCAGCCGGCAGGGTAGCGGATGGCAATGCAACGTGCGCGGGGGCACCATGTGGTGGGCGACACGAGAAGTGAATTAGGCCCCGGTTTTGTGGAGCCCTGGAAATCGTCTCTGTGTCTTTGCAACTTGTTCTCGGTTCTCGTCATCCAGGAGATGGAGATCGTACACGCTTGGGCCGGGTCAAAAGAAACGCTGCATTGCGGTACTACTACTACCTCGGTCCAAAAAAGATGTCAATAAATCTAAAAGCAGTTTTTCAAAAATGAAAAATGTAAATAAATATGAACATATAATATGGTATGCTTTTTCTATAGACATTTAAATTTTTTTTTCCTCATAGCTGTAAAAAAATGTACTTACAACGTATTATAGTACGAGTCTAACACAAATTTGATTTTTCATTTTAGTGCCTGATTTTTAATTATTAATAAAATTAAGAATATTTGATTTCTACCAAGATTTAGTACTTTTTTTTTAAGACAAGATGGCAAACGGGTGGTACGTTGCCAAAAAAGAAACGCTGCATTGCGGTACTACTACTCGGTCCAAAAAAGATGTCAATAAATCTTGTTTTATGAGAAATGAAATATAAATAAATATGCGCATTTTCTATAGACATTTGATTTTTTTTTTCTCCTCTTACACCGCATGTGCAAGTTTGCTAGAACATTAATATTATTATTTATTAGTAAAATTAAGAATATTTGATTTCTCAAGATTTATTTTTTTTTTTTTAAGATAGATGGACTACTAAAAATTCAAAGAACAAAGAATCCACTGTAGATTCCCGATATTCATGCGTCAGCTAGGATAGTCTACCGCACTGCATGCCCTAGTGACACGCGACGTGCCAAAGCGAAACTTTTGACCCTGGCTCCTCTGCTCTGCTCCATCGTGTCCTGGCCCGTCACAGGGTGCAGTAGGCACGTGTACGAAGAAAGTTACTCGCCCGTCAGGTACACGACCGGGTCACGTTTTTTTTATAGTAGAAAGTTCTTTATTCATTTACTCTACTTTATTATTAGTATTATTATCTGCACTGACGAGTGTCAATGTTTGCTACTGTTACGTCTGTGTGTCAGTAGTGTGGACACACCTGCGTGCCTTTCCGTTGATTCGTTATTTACTGCAAGCTGGACGGGAACAGAGCACGACGTGTCTACGGACCACCCTTCTTTTAACTCACCAGTCTCGGTTTGCCCTCCGGCCGGCGGTCCGGCCTCCTCCGTCCGTATGAGCCGGATGCCATCATCGCCATCATGGAAGAAACAGGGGAGCGATGGGCAGGCACAACCGCGAACCGGCGAAGGAGGGCAACTGGGCAAGGGACGAAGGGCGTCGTCCACTCCGGCTCCGGCCGGCGTCCCCTCCACGCAAAGGCCTGCCACTGCCACTCCGAGAGCAGACCAACGTATCGAGCCACACTGCTCCTCGCCATTTTCCTGCACTCTGCACTTGTTTTTTACTTCTCCCCATTCGCCGTCGTCGAAAGCTAGCTCGTTCGTAGGGGGGTCTACCAGTGTACAGTATGCCTAGTCTAGGAGTACTTTTATAGTACTCCCAGTCTACGACTGTTGTCGCGTCGCGTGCCAGTATGCCGACGGGCTA
The DNA here is from genome assembly GCA_015847255.1 of Hyparrhenia diplandra. Taxonomy (NCBI): domain Eukaryota; kingdom Viridiplantae; phylum Streptophyta; class Magnoliopsida; order Poales; family Poaceae; genus Hyparrhenia; species Hyparrhenia diplandra. The sequence continues at coordinate 117,039 of JADLZK010009403.1, forward strand.
CGGCTACTCCTCCTCGTGTTCTCTCTTCTGACTTGTGTTGTGGTGCGTGCGTGAGCCGCTACCGTGACCGTGAACGTGAGCACCAACGAGGCCGTGACTGCTGTCGTCGTCGCCAGTATGCCGCGGGCGCGGCGCCGCGCGGTCTCACATTAAATACACAAAAAATATGTGGTGCGTGCGTGATAAATATAGTTAAAAAAAAATAACTAATTTTATAAAGTGAGCACCTGCCTGCCGCACGGATGTGCGTGCTCCAGCAGCGCGCGCCTGGTGCTGATTCTGAAACGGGGAAGTAGTGGTACCTGCCTGCCGCACGGCCGCTCCAGCGCCAGCAAGCAGAGCATCTGCCTGCCTGGTGCTGATTCGTGAAACGGGGAAGAAGTGGTGGGTGCACGCCGCCCCTGCTCGATCGGTCGCGTCGCGCGCGCACAGTTTTGTGCCAGTACTGCAGCTCCTGCTGCTGCTCCAGCTAAGAGCTACAGTGACCCCCGACTGCACTCTTCTCGTATCCGTTGGTTTCGGCTCACGCCAAGTCGCCAAAGGCGAACAGGAGGCTGGGGTCTCGCTTTCTCGGCTGCGGACGGAAGGTCAGCGTTATTTAACGCGTGACAGGCCGATCACGCCACGCGACATATGCAATTGCGACCTCGTCCTTCCTTCCTTTCCCCTCTCCAGCGGCCGAATAGCCATGGGGCCGTCCGCCGTCCCGATCTGCGGATATGACCGAGTGTGTTTGGTGAAATGTATATGGGTTTGACTATTTGGACTTTTCGTTTATATTTATTAATTATTGTCTCACCAAATAATTAGGGTTAAAAGATTTTTGTCTCATTTTTTTCAACAAACTTGTATAATTAGTTTTTTTTATTTATATATAATGCCCCATTCATTAGGCAAAAGATTCGATGTAGCTAACACTTTTTTTTTGTTCAATTTTTGTAATTCCTCTTGCCATTCCCATCTTTCGGTGGGTCTCCCTTTCAGGCCCACCATTGATGAGATGAACTTTTCTTGAAACCCTAATTTTGGCCTCCGTGTCGACGAGCACGTTGCCCGTCATCTCTGACGCTAGGGAGGTGCTCGCCAAAACCCTATCTAAGGGTGCAGTCGACACATAGGGATGGCTCCGTCTTCAATGCCGGGTATGAAGGTGGGATGGGACCGGTCGCTTGTTAGGGTTTGTTTGGAACAAAGAAATATAAACACAAGGGGAAAATGAAAAAAAAAACATAAGAGTGTCGTGGGAGGGTGCTATGATACCACCGCACCAGATGCGCCTACATTGGGGGTGGGGGGTGGGGACATAAGAACAAAACAATGTTTTTGGGAAAACAGAGAATACGAAAACATTGGAAAAATGTAGATAGAGGTGTTTGGAACGTAAGAATTATAAAACACGAGGTGTGATTAAAAGACATGATTCTTCTTTTTTTATTATCCAAATGTTTGTCATTAAAATGTCAAATTTCAATTAACAAATAAGCATATTTCATTCATCTCGGGATTTAGGTGTTTTTCACTAATCATTTGACCATTACTGGAAAGACCAAAAGCAAACGCATATTTCTCTTGACATGATATGTCTACCTCAATAATCCACTATCATTTTTAATTAAAGTTCACAAGCAATTTCTCTTGATGCAGCGTCAACGAGACACATCATCCACTATGGATATAACCACCACGATTGTCCTAATAAATCTATACATATATCATATCATGTTTCTACATCCTAAACCATCTATATTTCTTTCATACCGTAGCAACGCTAGCGGAAGTTCATAGTTTGACCATTCTTTGGAAAGACCAAAAGCAAACGCATGCTAGAAGGATCATGGATTATTAGCTCGTGTGACGTCACTAAAACAAAAGATTGCCATTCCTTCAAAATTCGTTTGCAAAAACTCCAATTCAATGACGCCCTTAGAATTTGCGTCCATGTTTAAAAAAAAGAAAGTTGACATGGCCCAGGAAAAGGCCCAATAGCCTGATCGATAGGCCATCGCTCTCGTGTTTGGTGGACTGGGCCTAAACATGAGTTCCACTACACCACGACAATTGTGCATGGTGTATGGGCCCTAAACAGAAACGCAACTACTACGCAAGCAATGGGTGAAAAAGATCTCGAATTCCACGATCACTGTCCACTGATCGACATCACTCGCTCTTCGCTCCTCTCCCCATTTCCGGGACCAGCCAGAGCCAGACCCAGCGGCGACTTCCTTCTTCCAGCTCCAGGATCGATCGAGAGGCACACGGAGATGCCGAGGCCCGCGCGCGCGCCGCTGCTCCGGCGTCTGCTCCTCCTGGCGGCCGTCGCGGCCTCCTGCTCCTACTACCTCCTCTTCCTGCAGGCGCAGGCCTCCGTCCCGCCGCGGTACGACGGGTTCGCCTACGGCGGCGGCGCCGCGGCGGCATGGAAGGACGCCGTCCTCGTCGAGGCCTTCCTCGACCCGCTCTGCCCCGACAGCCGCGACTCCTGGAAGCCGCTCAAGCTCGCCGTCGAGCGATACGCGCCGCGGGTCTCACTCATCGTCCACCCCTTCCCGTTACCGTAAGCACGGACCACGGACGCTTTTCTGTAACATGGTACCTGTCTTTCAGGGTCTATATATCGGGACAAACTTTTCCATGGCGGTGAAATTTTAGTGGGTTTTGATCAGTGGACAATCTCATAGTCACATTGATTGGCTGAAGTAGCTGAGTAGTCTCACTAAAGCCCCTTGCACTGATTAAGATGGCGAATCTGAGATTTCTCACTTCCAAAATTGGGGTAATCAACTTTAGCAGTGTTCGAAAAGGGCAAGTTTGTGGAGGATGCTCTGTCTCATGCTGGCTGTCCCCTGATCTGGTGCTGGTGTGTCTAAGATGCTGTTTTAGGGTGCAAAATTATGACAGCAAACCAGTTTGTTTCTCATTCATGTTGGTTGCTTCCATATGTTTCCCGTTTGGTTGGGTGTGATTCATACTGTTAATGCTATAGAATGTGTTTGGAGGTGTACTGTTTCATTGGCTCGCAAGAAAGTAAAGCATTTTAGTAGGCACTATGTAATTAGTTACGCATAATAAAGGATTGACATGTTAACTATTAATACAGGGATACCTTTAAAAGATTGCTATTTGCTAAAACAGAACCTTTGCCTTTGCAGAATCATGTAGTTGCTCCACTTTTAAATGAGATGGTACTATTTAGACCCAATGATTGCATCTCATGTTCTCCCATTGTTTTTCTTTACCAAATCGGGCCATACATGGTCCCTTCCATGCTTCCAGGTGCCAGGTGTTGTTGCTTCTCTATGCTTGATTGCAGGCTTTCTTTTTTTGGTTGGCAGTACAATTTGTATACCCAAAGTGCTTCATGTTATGGTCTTTTCAACTATAAAACTGTTTGCTCTTGTTTTTTTTCCTATTAGTAAGTTCCTAACTACTGATTCTCACATTTTCTTCCTCTGATCTTCAACTACAGATACCACACGTATGCATTCCATGCCTGCCGTGCGCTTTACATAGCTAACAAGTTGAATTCATCATCAACATATCCATTGCTGGAGCTGTTCTTCAATAACCAGGTCCACCACATTCCCATTACAATGGTTTACTTGTTTATATCGCTGCTTGATTATCCTTTTCATATGACAATTGAGCTCTCTTTTATTATTGGTGAGTTCTGAATTCTATTATAGTAGAGGATGTATTATTGGTGATTATTAGAATGGATTCAATTCCATGGATCCAAATGGGGGCTTGAAATGTGCTAATATAGTATCTGACCCATTTTGTTTATAAAGGGATTCCTTCTTTTTTCGAAAGCATACAATTTTTCTAGCCTCTTTTTGGGGAAGGGGGTTGCTCCAGGCAATCTTAGCATTAACAGATCCTAAGGATTTGGATCATAAGTCTCCTTTTTCTAAACAGGCCCTTAGGGAGCAACATAGAACATTTTTGCTTTCAGCAAAGTCATGACCGCAGAATTTTTGCTGCTAAAGCAATTTGTACTGACAATAGCTTTTTTTGCCATACACATGCTGTCCTCTTTCTTACCGCTTACCATGTTAAAGTTTCTCTGAAATGTTTAATTGTCTTATTGATAAAACACAAACAGGAAAAGTTCTACAATTCTGCCACATCATCGCTCTCAAGCCCTTCCGTAGCTGTAGAAATGTCAAAGATGGCTGCACAGACTGTTGGTAATTCAGTATCCGAGTTCCTGTCAGGCTTCAGCGACACGAAGACAGATTCGGCAGCGAGAGTTTCTTTCAAGGTTAGCTTTCCTTGTTGCACCAAGTGAAGCATTGGAAATTCTAATAAATATCTACCCTGAGTTTGCTCATCACTGATGAAATCATCCTGAACGATGCTTTGTTCTGCTTCAGTACGGGTGCACAAGGGGAGTTTATGGCGCCCCATTCTTCTTTGTGAATGGTTTCCTTCAGCCTGGTGGTGGATCGCCTATCGACTACAGCACATGGATCGGCATCCTGGACCCCCTTGTTTCCCAGAATGGAGAACGGATTGAGATGTTCACTTCGATGTAATGTACGTGCTTGAAGCGGCCTTATTATGAAGGATACAGTCGTACAGATGCTTTGGCTGGTGCTGAACGGCTGACAAGCAAACAGCTCTTATGCCAGTTGTGTGTAAGCTCTGTAGCCTGCGATGATGAATATCATACCACTTTGCCTGTTGTATTGCTAATCTGTATTGTTAAGCTAGCAATTGGGCGAGACTGGCTAATCTAATGGATAAGTATGTGAAGCCCTTGCATAGGACTATAGGAGCCTGCAATATGTTAAACTTCGCATAATCCCGTATTCCCATTCGCTCTTCTCCCTGTTTATTCTCTTAATTACTAATCATTAACACTCATCTGCCTGGTTATTCCGATAGCTGATGGGTCTATGTTAAGACCTTACTTGTCGGGTCACTGCTGCTACATGGACACATGGGCTTCTGCGTTGGCTCGTTGCATATCTGTAGGCGAGTGTCAAGATCGCTGGGACTCTGGGCCTTCGTTTGGTAGACGATCGCCATCACCCCAGCCAAGAACGGAACTAGATCAGGTGCAGAGCTCCCCCTGAAGGCCTGAACCGAAGCCGTCATACGCCATCTGAGCAGGTGGGTCGGATTTCCGGCCAATATTAGCTGCCGACCCGTCGGCGCGCCGACCACCCCGTTTTGGGCCGGCCCAGCCCAAGGCCTGCTCGGGTGGGAAGACGACGCGTCGACGCCGCCGGAGCTCGCCGTCGATTTAGGGTTCCGGCCGTCGCTTTAGGGTCGAGCGCCTACGTTACACGGATACGGGAACGGGTATCCGATATGCGGATACACACTTTCTCAAAAGAAAACCCACTAAAATGGTGTATCCGAGTATCCGTATCCGCGTATCTGACGAGTATCGGATACGGATACGTCACCCCCCTTGAGTATCTGTGTAACATAGTCGAGCGCTCCCCGCCTCCGGGAATCTTTTTGCTAATTTGACAGTTTTTTTAAACTAATTACAGGATTAACACGGGTTGATTTTTTTTTCAGATCTAGCACATTTGGTGGCGCCTTTGGCAAAGGCGCCACAAGGCTGGAGGAGCAATACCTTCACCGGATCAAAGGATGGAGGAGGATTCGGAGGGGAGACCGCCGGCCGGCCAAAATGGGGCGGCGCCGTCGACCTCCCGTCGCCTTCCTCCCTCCTGCGGCCAAAACAGAGGAGAGTGAGGTTGGGGGAGGAGCGGTCGCGCGCCAAAGCTCTATGCGGCCTTGTGGCGCCTTTGCCAACGGCGCCACAAGGGGGCGCTGAGGCGCCATTGCATGCGGCGCCTCGGGCCCGCCACGTCGCCTCCGGGGGCCACGGCGGGTGCCGGCGTGGCGCTTGAGGCGCCGCCATGCATGGCGCCTCACGATGCATTTGTGGCGCCTTTGCCAAAGGCGCCACCGAATGTGCTAGTTCAAAAAAAAAAAAATCAACCCGTGTTAATCCCGTAATTAGTTTAAAAACTGTCAAATTAGCAAAAAGATTCCGGGAGGCGACCTCCCTCCCCTCCATTCCTCCCCAACCATAGAAAGAGCCCGGCCGGCGGCCGCGGCCGTCGACACGGCGGCGACAGGCGGCTCGGCCGCCCGGGCTAGGGAGAGACCCATCCGGCTGGGTATGGGTCGGCGGCGGGGAGTTGAAGGTCGCCATGGCTGGCCGGATTGGAGCTCGGAGCGGGGCGGCGGCCATGGCGTCGGCGAGGTTAGGGTTAGGAGAAGAAGTAGGGGGAGGGGAAAGGACTTCCGCCGCCCGGTCTTTGTAGGGCTCGCCGGAGCTCCGGCGAGCGAGGGGGGGGGGGGGGGGCGACGGGGACGCGCTGGAGCGAGGTTGATGACGACTTCGTAGGCGGGCCACTAGGTGGGCCGGCCTCGCTGGGCTGCCCTGGTCGGCCGACCAGTCGGCCACCAACACGCCCCCAGATTTCCTCCGGATCTTGCTTCCCCGTGTCTATCCGTTCTCGAATACTCGCTCTGGTTAGATACCAGATCGTGCTGGGATCGCGTGACTGGGCGGGCCTGAACGGCTGAACCCTTGCCACCTCCGGCAACGGCGATCTGCATCTGCCGCGTCCGCGGTTGGTGTCTCCATCATCAGCTCATCATCACTCCAGCAAGTGCCGGCACACGTGTTCGGCGCACATGATCACACTTCGTACGGACCTCGCCGGGCGGCATCATGTGTCATCTTCTGCAGGCTGAACAGGTTGGCCGATTGACCCTAAAACCAAGCGAAGCAACGGGCAACCGCCGGAAAACAAACACGTCGTCGACCGGACGGCTCAAGCTCGACTCATCTGAATCTGATACGGAGTGGCCGGTCACCCCCACGTCAGCCGCCATGACTTGTTGGGCTCCATCCGATACCTGCTCGTTCGTCATTCCTGGACTCCGGAGTCTTGGACTTGACCTGCCTGGATGGCCGACGGCGACGGGAAACGTTGCCATCGGCAGCGGCTGCGTCAGCCAGCCGGCGGTCTGTGCGTGGCGCCCGTGTTGTCGCGTGTCTGAGTCTGACGCTACACGTTTCAGAGCCTAGCAAGGCCGCCAGAAAAGAACGTACAGTATCGAACAAGGATCGGGCTAGGGCCCTGACTGACGACATGGACATGGATGACGACGAGGGGTTTCCTTTGCAATTGTCAGCTTGCCTTACCTTCAGAATATTATTTTTCCCCTACTCCCTCCTCGCCTCAAAATAAAATCATGTTGACTTTTAAGATGTCATGTTTTGATCATTTCGTTTTATTCATATTTTTTATATAAACATCATCCATTTTAATGTGACTTATTTTATTATTAGAGATATTTTAATAATGATTTATTTATTTTTTAAATTGTATAAATAATTTGGATAAGACGAGCGGTCAAACATGATATCTTAAAGTCAACGTGATGAGTTATTTGAGACGGAGGGAGTATTTTTTTGGGCACCCCATCAGACGCTGTTGATGTGGTTTTACTTGTCGTGTGGGCGTCGTACACCTGCAGGGCCTGCACTCCATATGCGGCGGCGTGTGTGTGACAAGAGCCGATTAGGTGATCAAATCCCGTCGGCGCGTGTGTGATTACTCTCATTTCACCCGTCACATAAGTACAGCGCCATCGTTCATGTGTGAGTTGAGTTGGTATCCAGGGGGATTTGTTAACCGTGGGTTATCGCCCCCTTGTTTCGTGTACTAGCAATTTCTTTCACTTAATAAAAAACACCCATCCTATCAAGAGTCCAATGGATGTGCATGACCCCGCTGCAAGTCCAAAACAACTTCTTCTTGATCTGTGAACCATCAAAGAGGTCATGTCAGCCAATGCCTCCCTCAGTTGCTATGGCTTCTAGTAGACCGACCACTCGTCGTCCGAACAAATCATACGGTATTTGATTAAAACCGACGTCGTTGCTTCTGGAAATCATGAAAGAATTGTAGACTCACGACGCCGAGTCCAATCCGGCGTAACTTGGTTTGGGGCATTGGTCCAGGCCAGTTTATCACGCATGCCGTCCTGTCCTGGCTCCTGACCAAACTAACAACGACTATGGGATCCTGATCGAACAAGAGTCAAACGCGGGCGGCGGCCGCCTTCAGTCCGCGGCAGAAATAAACCCACCGCGTGGATCAGCCACGGCCGGGCAGCGACGACCTGGATGTCACTAGCTCGTCACGTCTCAGGTCTCAGGTGAATTGAAGGCACATTGACGATTGAACTCTCGATGTTCATCCTCGTCGTCGTCGGTCTTCCAACTCAGCACCTCATAGCTCTACTATATGTTTGAACCTTCATCAGTGTTTGAACCTTCAACAGGTAGAAATATCTCAGGACAAGAGTTGTTGAAAGGAAGAAATGTTTCAGCGGGGACCGGATTCTTCAGACCTGTCCGCTACTACATTGCTCAACCATCCGTTGCCATCCTCCCTATCTGAAAAACATCACGGCCATGCTTTATTTCCTGGTGCTGTGCTTTCCTCAGTCCGTTTCCAACAGTAATCACAGCGAAAACGACACGCTGAAGACACAGTTTATAACTTGTAGTACGCGTCATTTGGTGTGATCAGACGGACGGACGCGTGCGTGCCGCACAACACAGCGCACTGCGGTGCTCGCCGTCTGAGCCGAAGTTCTTGACCGGCCAATCCTACCGGCCGCCGGCCGGGCGCCACCACGCTTTTCCTCGATCCAACCCGCAGAATGCAGTCGTATTTTGGCTTTACCTCTTTTGAAAAACAAAGCCAAAATCAGAATCTCTACCTGATACTAAAGAGGGCGAAGCGTTTTTTTTCTAACTAACCCACTTTTTAATTGCACAAAATACTTTTATTTTTTTTAGAGTACTTTTATTTTTTCCGGGGTTTTTTTTTAATTCCCAAAAAAAATATTTTTTTCCCGTCATTTTTTCTTATAATTTATAATCTATATACGTCATGTGGGCATGTTCAAAGATACGATTCGGTTTGAACAGAAAAAGTCTCCGTGCCCGTCTGTCTGTTAAGCCACAGCCCGAGTCTAGCATTTCCCAAGATCTCAATGGATCATATTGTTTTGTCAAACGAAAAAAAGAATCGATCCTATTGTCAATATTAAAAAAAAATGATAAAATCTCGACAGACATATCGTAGTTATTTTTAAGTCCATCTGTCTGTATGTATCCTAAAAGATGGAGAACTTTTGAGTCGAATCGCTCTTTTACCAATGCGAACACAGCATATGTCGTGGCCCTCGTGGGCGCGCACCTCCAACTCCAACCCGTTAATGCGTCACGTCGGGTCTTGCTACAGCAGCTTCTGCTCCTCATCCAACCATCTGGGGAGGAGGAACATCCACACACACATGGTACTCGTGGATGATGATTGATTGATGAGGAAACCAGACAAGAATTCCTCCGCTCTACAGTACAGCTGTTAACTATACAGACGTTAACGGAGGTGGAGCAATAGGCACCAATCCGGAACAAGGAAGCCGATGGATGCACCGGTGAATCATTGAGGTCGTATGGCTAGAACATCTGAAAAATCATCTACATCCATGAACTTTACCAACGCATTGATCCAGGGTCATATCCTAATATTACTAAAATCCATATTATTATCTCAAAAGCTTTCAACTTTTTCATTTATTACAACCAAAGTTGTATATAATTTGGGCAGATGATTTATCACACACACACACGGAGTATTTTTTAGTTTTATTCATGCTCAACAGAGCCCGCAACAACGTGAGCCGGGGGTATTTATCAAGAAAAATCATAGCGCACCATCTTTTACCAAGTACAATCATATCCTGAAAAAATTTTGATTATCTCACTCCTTCCAAATTTTACTAACGCAAGACAGAAGGGTGTTTATCACACAGAATAATATTATCCAATATTAAAATACGGGCAAAAAACACAAAAGATTCCTTTTTCATTGCCGTGCATCCAATTATCTGTATTAAAATATATAAATATTTATGCTCAAAGTAATGACTTAAAGATTTTTAAGTCTAGTTTTTTAACAAAAATTTGCACCATCTTTTTAAATGTGTAATTAGTAATTTTTTTATCTACCAGCTTCCAAATTTTTATTGCACATATCACATAGATGACATCTATTTTATTTGGAGTATGCAATAGTTTTTTTAAAAAAAAACTGGGCAACACTTTCATTACTCATCAAAAGTTTTATTCTTGAGAGGCAGCAATATTTTACCATATTAATCGAGTCTCTAATTAGAACAAAAACGTCAACGTTGATGCAGTAGATTCTGATTTTCCAATACAAACGGAACGGGCACGTAGGCGAGTCACAGGAAAAAAAAAAAAAAGGACGACCCGGAGACCGGACCGAGGCGACCCGACCCGATGACGCCGCGGCAGGCGGCAGGCAGGAGTCCAAAGCGAAACTTCCAGCGCACTGACGCGTGACGTCTGACCCTGACGGGCCCCCGTCCCTCTCTTTCCCCTCTCTGCGCCGTGGGCCCCACCACCCACCGACCCTTCCCGCGGGAACCCATCCACCTCCGAACCGGCCACCTCACACTCGGAGTCGGCAGGCAGGTACACACACCCCCTGTTCCTCCTTCCGTCCATTCCATCATCCTCCACCTCCCCGTCCTCCGAATCCCGGATAAATAGCAGCCCGCGGGCAGAGCCGGCACCTTTCCATTTCCAGAGTTTCAAGCCTTCACTTTCACTTTACCTTCGCCTCTGCTCCCTTTGCCGCCTGCTCATGGCGGCGGCGTGGTGGTTGCTGGCCGCCGCCGTGGCTGCGTATACGGCGGTGCCAGCAGAGGCGCTGAGCCTAGACGTCCACCACCGGTACTCGGCCACCGTGCGCGAGTGGGCGGGGCACCAACGCGCGCCGCCAGCCGGGACGGCGGAGTACTACGCGGCGCTGGCCCGGCACGACCTCCGTCGGCGGTCGCTCGCGGCCGGGCCCGGACCCGCGCCGGTGCCCGCCGCAGGAGGGGAGGTGGCCTTCGCCGACGGCAACGACACGTACCGGCTCAACGAACTGGGATTGTGAGAGCTTACTTACTGTTCCCGGTCAATCTAATCTTCCTTGTTGGCGTAGCGTAGCTTAGCTTGGAATCGGGAGAGGGATGAAATGGAATCATTAGCTAGCTAGGGAGCTGTGGTGTTCCTTTTTTTGCCTTTTGTTGGGCTAAAGCTAAAGCAGCAGGCGGTGGTTGGTGTTGGTTGCGCAGCTTGCATTACGCGGTGGTGGCGCTGGGGACGCCGAACGTGACGTTCCTGGTGGCGCTCGACACCGGCAGCGACCTCTTCTGGGTGCCCTGCGACTGCATCAATTGCGCGCCCCTCGTCTCTCCCAACTACAGGGTACGGCCGCTCCTGCTCCTCCTCCTTCCATTCTACTCCACTCTTCGTTGTGATTGCGACTGGCTTGGGTCGATGCTAGTAGTATTTATCTTCCTAGAAATATTAGATGACTGATACAGTTAGTTCTCGAGTTTCTTCCGAGATTACTGCATGATCACGCGCACATATTTCGTGAAAAAGAAAACAAAATTGGAAGCATGGCATGTGTCGTCGTGTACAAATTCTTCCAGAAGCACGACAGCTTCAGCTGGGACCTTGTAGGGATTTTAATTAAGAACAAGTCCAGTTCATTGGTCCTGGTCATGGACATGTGTATTTTTTTTTAATTCTGAAAACGATAAGTTTTTATTTTCTGTCAATATCATCACAGAGTTTCGTAATCGACTGGTGCTTCCAATCCATTGACTGTACTATACCAAATTGGAAATGTCTCATATCTGTGCCTTGTGTACTTCAATCAGGAATTGAAGTTCGACACGTACAGCCCTCAGAAGTCGAGTACTAGCCGGAAGGTCCCATGCAGTAGCAACTTGTGTGATCTGCAGAGCGCATGCCGATCAGCAAGTAGCAGCTGCCCTTACAGCATCGAATACTTGTCTGATAACACGTCGTCCAGCGGTGTGCTAGTCGAGGATGTCTTGTACCTGATAACGGAGTATGGGCAACCGAAAATTGTTACAGCCCCCATAACGTTTGGGTATGCATTCTATGACACACCCCATGCTAAAGCTGTAAATTGCTTGTGCTTGTTTCCGTGTGCTGAATCTTGTGCCGATTGTTCAGTTGTGGGAGGATTCAGACGGGTTCATTTCTAGGCAGTGCTGCACCCAATGGTCTACTTGGGCTTGGCATGGACAGTATATCGGTCCCTAGCTTACTAGCAAGTGAAGGAGTTGCTGCCAATTCCTTCTCCATGTGCTTTGGAGAAGATGGTCATGGTAGAATCAATTTTGGGGACACTGGAAGCTCAGATCAGCAGGAAACCCCGTTGAACATTTATAAACAAAAGTATGTTCCGGCTCATCATATATACATTCCATATAAACAAGAAACTGTTCATCAACCTCATCTTGGTATACCTTCTTCTGCAGTCCATATTACAACATAAGCATCACTGGTGCTATGGTGGGAAGTAAATCGATTAGCGCCAAGTTTGATGCCATTGTTGACTCTGGCACCTCTTTCACAGCTCTTTCTGATCCGATGTACACTGAAATCACTAGCAGCGTAAGTGTTATGTCTAACCAGCACTGCATCTTTCGAAAACAGAAAAATTGCCTTTAGGGGCATATGCCCCTAAGGGCAAAAACAACATGTCCCCCTAAGAAAGGATACACATAGGGCATATGCCCCTAAGGGCAAAAAAACAACATGTCCCATAAGAAAGGATACCATAGGGCATATCTAAGGGCAATTTCACTTTGTGTCTTGTTCTTACACATGTTCATTCTTAATCAGTTCAATTCACAAGTCCAGGATAAGCCAACCCAACTTGACTCTTCTCTGCCCTTTGAATTTTGCTACTCCATAAGGTATTTTCATATAGTGACAATCCCTCATAATTATATCTACACGTACTGCTCCATGTATGCCTGACGGATTTGCTGCTGCACTCTCCAGTCTAAAGGGTTCTGTCAATCCTCCAAACATAAGTTTGACGGCAAAAGGTGGAAGCATATTTCCTGTCAATGATCCAATAATTACCATTACGGACGATGCATCTGTAAGATAGAACTGACACTCTACTCTGTTTGTTTATTTGTCTGTCTGTATTCTTTAAGTGACTTTGTTAATTTGCAATACCTCTCCCTCAGAATCCGATGGCATATTGCTTGGCTCTTATGAAGAGCGAAGGTGTTAACTTAATAGGAGGTAAGCGCTTATGCATTCAGACAAACTTAAACCTTCCATTTGAACTTTAAGGTGCTTAGTTTGTTTTATTATGAATAACCCATTGAATGGATTCGCTATGCTACTGTCAATCAATAGACTTGCTTTTCTTGCCAACTTATTAATGTATCGTTCATTTATTCCAAATCCACAGACATTCAACATTTTAGATGGTGCCCTGTTATCACGTCATATTTGAGATCAAGGCAAACTCTTGACGTGATAATAGCTCCTCAATGTTCTTACCTTGGTTAGTTATTTTTTATGCAGAGAATTTTATGTCTGGGCTGAAGGTTGTGTTTGATCGAGAGAGGAAGGTCTTGGGTTGGAAAATTTTTAATTGTAAGCTCTGCCATATCCATCTTGTCGTTTTTACAGATTAAATTTACAAAAGCTTGACACTAGACTGTAGAGCAATGCCCTTACATGTTGTGGCTGCCATGCCAGGTTACAGCGTGGATAACTCAAGCAACCTTCCTGTGAACCCAAATCCTTCTGCTGTTCCCCCGAAACCTGCCTTGGGACCGAACAGTTACACTCCTGAAGCTACCAAGGGTGCCTCGAATGGCACCCAAGTCAATGTATTGCAGCCTTCAGCAAGTTTTTCGCTGAAGCTGCATTGCAACAGAAACGTCTTCGTCGCCGCTGTTCTGCTATTCCTCATGATCCTTTGATAACCTCGACTCCCCATGACAGTCTTTTCAAGACAAAATCGACAGATATGATAGATTTAGTTAAAACTTGATCACCCTGTATTGATTTACGTATAGCGCTATAGGATCACATTGTTTTGGCTTGTGTCCACAATTCCAGTAGGAGTTAGATAGAACACGGGATGAGTCCATAGCCTCATAGGCCATTTTAGTTCCATTTTTACACGTTCATATTGTACTTTGTTACGTATAATTTACTCCACCCAGAGTTTGTGTGGGGGTGGCCCTGGTGGGTGTACATATTAGAGATGAGTCCAGGATGTATTGATCTTATAGAATAAGTGAATAATGATGCTTGGATATAGAGATATACTGCATATTGATTCTCTATGATGCTATGGACTTCATATTCGTCCAAATATTACCTCGATGCAGATTGTTTTGTGAGGATGAGAACACTGAATTCACTGTCATTCTATCATTGTTTCAATTAAAGTTTTTTTTTTTTTTTTTCGAAAATGTGCCTTAGCATTAGCATGTGCTTCATTAAGTGGAAGATTAAAAGTTTTACATGCCCCAAGCAGCGAAATGGCGATGAGTTATCCGCAATTTGGAGAAACACACTACACAAATCACCAACTAGTGGTGGAAAAACAATGTTGTACTAACTAATTAACAATGACGCGACAAAGAGGGCCCGACGCGCAGCGATAGCTTAGTGCGTCAAGGGCGTTTCAATTGAAGTTTTGCTTAGGCCCCCAATTCACAGTGACACCATTGATTCTAGGACGTCTATGACTTTTCACATTTCAATCTTTTGTTGATTTCGTTTGTATTTAGGCCATGTTTGGATTTCATTTATTAGCCGCTAATAGTTTGTTGACTAATAATTCACATCTGATATTATCTATGTGCCTATTAACTGGTATTGTGAAAGAAATCTTATCATTTTTAAGCCACGAAACAAGGAAAGAAATTTGGGTGGAGACGGTCCCTATGGAGCAACCTTGGACACCCACCATGTATTTGCGACAAGTATCCATTCAACAACATTGATACACATAACACATTAGGCCAGTCTCAATGGTGAGTTTTATTTCGTTGTTTTCAAGATGTCATGTCATATAAAATGAAATGAAAAACTTGGATGAAACCCCTACTCTCAATGGAGAGTTTCATCATGTGGTTTCATAGACATTTAATTTCATGACTCAGAAATAGTTGGTATTCGTGCCAAGAGAGTTTCACCAAGATGAAATTTTCTCTTCTCTCTTCTCAAAGTTTCATGCAAAAAGTGGACTTTTGCCGATGTGGGCATTTGTGTCGGGGATCTAAATATTGGGCCCCGAGACATTCTCCAAACCGTGAGAATCTGCCGGCTGCCAAGGCCCAAGTAAAACCTAGCCCGCTATCATCCCGCACGGAGGGGGCGGCCCGACGGACGATGGACCAGGCCATGGAGCCACGACGGCTCACACACGGACGACGGAATCGGCCTGATGGGCCTGAGGGCGGCCCACAAAGCGGCCCAAATGGAATCACCACGACACAAAGAGCTTATTACGCTCACGAAGGACAAGGTCAAGGACCTCTGCAAAACAACGAACCATGACGTTCCACGTCGACAGCAGCCAAACCATGGCTCGGACCGACCACGCATCTCCGTTCCGTCCGCTGGCCTAGCCTCACCAGCCGGGAGAAATCTCCGCCGTCCGAGGGTGGCCCTAGCTCACCACCCTCGGGCGCAAAACTCCCGCCCGCCCGAGGGAGACCAGCTCTCCATCCTCGGGTGAGGCAGCCCAACTAGCCCGTCTAGGGGTCGCCGACCCTCGGGCGTGGAGGTTCGTCCGGAGAAGGGAAACCGCCGCATTCAATGCGGTCGCACGGCAGGCGAGGCGCCAGTGCCATCGATTACGCCCAGTCAAATCGAACTGCCGAATCGTCTCCCCAATCCGACTGATGGGACGCAAAGCTGAACCAGTGACATGTTACGCCACCCGCACGGACGGAGTAAGAATGACTTTGTGCATTTCCCAGAGCACCGTCAAAACGCCACGATGGGCCAGACCCTCGGGCACCTGACACGCATAGCCAGCGACCTCTGGGACCGGCCCTCGCCATGCGGATTGTGAGGGACGCCTCACAGGACCCTCGGGGCCGCGCCAGAGGACGGCACGTCCACCATCGGATCGGACGCGCGTGTCTTCGCCCAGCGACATCCAAGCGGCCCCGACCCCGGCGGCGCACATGCAACCGGTGCAGCCTCGGGAATTAGCCACCTAGGTGTCCACCGGTGTAAACATTATCTCTCTCCTTCTCCTATAAAAGGGGGGAGTAATGCCTCATTAGAGAGGATTCGATTCGAGCCCGCTCAACTCCAGTTCACACGGAGGAAACTGCACACCACCACCACCATAACCACGATCGTGGGGCTTGAGACCCGCGTCTCTCCCCCGCGGCCGCGTCCTCAGAACCCCTACTGCAGGCTCACCTTTGAGCGCGAGGTAACACGAGCGGACACACCCCGGGCCGGGCGTAGGGCCCCGTTGGCCTGAACGGGATAAACCCGGCCGCGTCCGTGTCCATCTTGCGCTACGCCATCGAGGGGGGGGCACACGCTTATAAATTCTTTATTGCCGGCACCGAGGCACCCACCGTTCCTCGAAACACGCCGACGATTGGCGCGCCAGGTAGGGGCACCGTGTGCAATCTGCATCTCCATCAGCCCTCATGGCGTTTCCGCCTTCGTTCCACCCTGCTCGGTCGGAGACACGAGCTCCCGCTGGAACACCACTTGTTCTTCGGAACGGCGGCATTTGTGGCGCCGGCCACAACCACGAGATGATCCTTACGCCCGACGTCCGGTGAAGGGAGGCAGCATCGCCGCGGCGAGCCCATCATCACGGCCGCCGCGCAGCGGGGGCAAAGGCGGACCCATCGGTAGCGCAAGGCACGTCAAGCAACGGATTCTGAATCCATCGACGTATCCCCGACGTCGACACGCAGAAGGGCTCCCAGGAACCCTAGGCCCCGAAATACCTACCCGCCACACCCGCTCGTGGTAGGGTACCCCGAAACCCTAATCGTCGGGAAAACGCTCCGGTCATCTGGGAGAGTCGGTGAATCTCGCCGGCTTGAAACCTCGGTCGAAGCCTTCGCCAGGAGAGCACGAGCCAGACCACCGTCGATTCCACGGGAGGCGTTATCCCATGGACATTCACTCGGAGGAGCGCATCCTCAGGAGGGCGCGGACGACCCCGTCGCCACCACCCTCGGGTTCAACCGGGCCTGGTCCCGAGGCGAGGGACTCGCTCTACTGTCCAGGAGAATCGAAACCTCCTCCAGACGTTCGCACACCGTGCACCGACGATGAAGACGAGTACGGCGACCCCACGCGGGAATGCTTCAATGTCGAGGTCCCGAATCCGTCGAGGATGGCCAGTTCACTGCGTCTCGTCTCGAAGATGCGCGGACGTACCGCCACGACGAGCTCGGCGCCGGCGGCTTCGCCCCGGTCCATCGGTGGCGGCGCCGGCACTGCCGGCCAAAACGCCCAGCCATTCGAGATGGCGGGGAACGAATCCGGGCGGACCACGCGACCGCGACTGGAGGCGGAGAACATCCGGCGAGAGCGGGGCTCAGCGTGAGCGGGCCCGGGGCACCTCAAGCTCACAATGGCGGCGGACGTGGCGGACCCGGGTGCCTCAATCCCCGGCATAGCGGCCTAGTTCAATGAGCCGGCCTCAGCGTGGCGGCGCCATCTTGGTACGAGAAATGCCCGAGCCCTCCACTACCGGGGGTAGGCGCATACGGGAAGGCCCTGTCCCCAGCTCCTTGACAAGGGCGGCGGTGCAACAGGGCGGGGAGAGTTCCGCTTCCCGGGATCGGCACGTGGCGTCACGGCGGCGAGAGGAATCTGAGCGGTCGGCAGGGGCTCCGTCCACCGGATCGGAAAGCGAGCCTCGGCAAGGCCCGGTGGGAGCGCTGGGCGACAACCGCTGCAACCGTCCGGTGTGGGAACGCATAGAAGACCCGCACCGTGGCCGCAACCCAGGCGCCCGACCTCGGGGGCGAGATCGAGCAGCGGGCCGGGCTCGCCACTTAAGGTGGCTCGCCCGGGGACGACAGCGGGGCGAGGCGCACAGGCGGGTCGAGAGGACCCGGTACTCCCACGATCCGCCCGGGCCTCAGGCCTTCACCGGGGGACATCGGGAGGCACCACTCCACCCGTTTCAGGGCCCCGAGCCATCTCGAGAAGTACACGGAGAGACTTCGTCCCGAGGTATGGCTGGGCGACTATCGGCCGGCATGCCAGTTCGAGGCGAGCGATGACAAAGTGATAATCGAAATTTGCCCCCCGTACCTCTCCGAGTGCGCCAGAGCTTGGCCGGAACACCTTCCACCCAACCTCATATCAAACCGGGCGGACTTGGTGAGAACCTTCCGGTAACTTCCAGGCACATACCTACGCCGGGGTAACTCGTGGGATCTCAGCTCGCCGACAAAAATCCGACGAATCCCCTGCGCGACTATATCCGGCGCTTCTCCAAGCAGCGGACCGAGCTCCCTAATGTGACGGATTCGGACGTCATCAGGGGCCTTCTTGGCCGGCACCACTTGCCGAGACCTCATGAAGAAGCCGGGGGCGCGGACTCCCACCGAGGCAAACGAGTCGATGGACATCGCCACCAAGTTCGCCAACGGTGAGGAGGTCGGGGTTCTGCTCAATCGTGGCTCGCAAGGGAAAGCGCAAGGAAGAGGAGCCCGAGGGATCGCAACCTCGGGAGAGCAAGAAGAAAAAGAAGAAAGATAAGAGCCGCAGGGCAAGGGCCACGCCGCCCAAGCGGACGATGAAGACATGGTGGTCGCGGTCGATCGCAAGGGGCCCCGACCCCGCCACAAGAAACCTTCGATGACATGCTCAAGAAGCCATGCCGAACCATAGCTACCCTGGGTCAAGCATACCATCGGGGAGTGCAAGAGGGTACGCCAACATTTCGCCAAGCTCAAGGCCATCCCCGAAGGTGAAGAGGAAGAGGCTCCCGAGGGTGGCGCCAAGGGCAACGAGGAGTTCCCGAAGGTGAATAACGCTTCATGATCTTCGGCGGCAGCACCAAAGAACATGTCCGTGCGGCGGGCAAGAAGGAGCGTCGGGAGGTCTATGCCACGGAGCCGGCAACCCCCCGGCCGCACAAGTGGTCGACCAGGCCATCACCTTCGACCAGCCGGATCACCCCCAAGACATCCCGAACCGGGGCTTATCCACGGTGGTGGATCCCATCATCGCCAACACTTAGCTCACCAAAGTCCTTATGGACGGAGGGAGCAGCCTCAACCTCATCTACGAAGAAACCCTCGACCTCCTCGGGGTAGACAAGTCCAAGATCCGCCCCGAGGGCCGGCATTCAATGGCGTCGTCCCCCCCCAGCAGCTAAAGCCCCCGGGCGAATCGACTTACCGGTTTGCTTCGGTGACCCCTCGAACTTCAGGCAAGAGACTCTCACATTCGAGATCCTTGGGGTCCGCGGTACTTACCACGCACTCCTCGGGCGGCCCTACGCCAAGTTCATGGGCGCGTCGAACTACACGTGCCTCAAGCTCAAGATGCCGGGGCGGAAGGGTGTCATCAGATCGGCCCTCGCACCATCATGCATACGAGTGCGACGTGGAGAGCGTGGAGTATGCCGAGGCACTCGCCATTGCCGAGGCACTCATCACCGATGCGAAGAGAAGCTTTGACGAAATCACGATCGAGCATGAGGCCAAAGCGCCGCTACTGGGAGCTCGAGCCCTCCCGGGCACCAAGAAGATCCCACTCGATCCCAAGAACCCGAAGGAGAAGTCGCTGACCATCAGCTTGACACGGATCCGAAATAGGAAGCCGTGCTCGCCGACTTCCTCCGCGCGAATGCCAAGACGTTTGCGTGGGGACCCTCGACATATGCCGGGCATACCGAGGGATGTCGCCGAGCACTCCCTAGACATCCGGCCGGGCTCAAAGCCGATCATGCGGCCTTTAGGCGCCGTTTTGATGACGCCAAGCGGAAGATCATCGGCGAGGAGATCCACAAGCTACTGGAGGCCGGATTCATAAAGAAGTATTCCACCCCGAAAGTGGTTAGCTAATCTGTATTAGTAGA
The DNA here is from genome assembly GCA_015847255.1 of Hyparrhenia diplandra. Classification (NCBI taxonomy): domain Eukaryota; kingdom Viridiplantae; phylum Streptophyta; class Magnoliopsida; order Poales; family Poaceae; genus Hyparrhenia; species Hyparrhenia diplandra. The sequence goes on from JADLZK010009403.1 coordinate 137,060, forward strand.
GAAAAAGAATGGGAAATGGCGGATGTGTGTGGACTACACTAGTCTCAACAAAGCATGTCCAAAAGTTCCCTTTCCTTTGCCTCGAATCGACCAAATTGTCGACTCCACTGCGGGATGTGAAACGTTGTCCTTTCTTGACGCGTATTCCGGTTATCACCAGATCAAAATGAAAGAGTCCGACCAGCTCGCGACCTGTTTCATAACACCCCTTCGGGATGTATTGCTACCTCACCATGCCCTCGGCCGAGGGAACTGGGGCAACATACCAGCGGTGCATGCAAATCATCTTCGAGAACTCATTGGAAGGATCGTGGAGGCCACGCCGGCGACATAGTGGTCAAATCCAAGAAAACGTCGGACCTCGTGGGTGACCTCGGGGAAACCTTCGAGTGCCTAAACAAGAAGGGAGTCAAGCTCAACCCCGAAAAATGCGTATTCGGGGTCCCCCGAGGGATGCTGCTGGGTTTTATCGTCTCTCAACGAGGCATCGAAGCAAACCCAACCAAGGTTGACGCGATCACCAAGATGGGTCCGATCCAAGATCTCAAGGGAGTACAGAAGGTCATGGGCTGCCTGGCTTCATTAAGCAGGTTCATCTCACGCCTCGGGGAGAAGGGCCTGCCCCTCTACCGGCTCCTTCGCAAGTCCGAGCGCTTTGCCTGGACCCCCGAGGCCGAAGAGGCCCTCGGCAACCTCAAGAAGCTCCTGACAAACCCACCGGTCCTGGTACCGCCAAATCCAGGAGAAACCCTGCTCTTATACGTCACCGCCACTACCAGGGTGGTCGTCAGCGGTGGTCGTAGTGGAGCGTCGCCGAAGAGGGGCACACGTTGCCGCATAACGCCCGTTTACTTCATCAGTGAAGTGCTTTCCGACACCAAGACGAGGTATTCGCAGATGCAGAAGCTATTGTACGCCATCGTACTGACACGAAGGAAACTTCGCCACTACTTCCTCGCGCACCCAGTTGCCGTGGTATCCTCGTTCCCCCTCGGGGAGATCCTCCAAAACCGAGAGGCCACGGGAAGAGTGGCGAAGTGGGCGGTGGAGCTCATGGGCGAAACTATATCATTCCTGCCCCGCAAGGCGATCAAATCCCAGGTCCTAGCCGACTTTGTGGCCGAATGGACCGATACACAGCTACCCCCCGCACCCATCCAGGCCGAGTGCTGGACCATGTATTTCGATGGATCCATGATGAAGGCAGGTAGGGCTGGTTTGCTCTTCATCTCACCCCTCGGGGTTCACACGAGGTATGCCATCCGGCCGCATTTTCCCTCGCCTCCAACAACGCCGCAGAATACGAGGCCCGGGTCAACGGTCTTCGGATCGTGGCGGACCTCGAATCCGACGGTTGGAAACCGGGGGATTCGCAGTTGGTCATCGACCAAGTCATGAAGGCCTCGGCGTGCCACCGACCCAAGATGGAGGCGTATTGTCGGGAAGTGCGCAAATTGGAGGAAAAGTTCCATGGGCTTGAGCAGTCAAGCATACACCGAGACGCTACAACGAGGTCGCGGATGAACCGGCCAAGGTCGCAAGAACCCGAGGTACCGATTCCCGAACGTCCCGAGAGACCTCAATAAACCTCGGTCAAGTACACCCCGGAAGTACCCTCGGGGCTCACGAGGGCGGCACACAAGCAAGCCACACTGAAGCTATGGCGGTCGACCCAGTCCCTGATCGAGAAAAAACTCGCCGATGGAGCCCCCTCACCCGAGAAGAGCTACCCGAGGATTAAGACCGAGGCTCGCCAGTAGCCGAAGGGCGAAGTCCTTCACACCGACCGAGAGAAGGGAACTCTACAAGAGAGGAGCCTCGGGAGTATACATGCGATGCATACCCGGCCGAAGGCCAAGAATTGCTCGTTAACACCCACCGGCGGGAATGCGGTCATCACGTCACGCCCCCAGGGACTCTAGTCGGTAAAGTCTTCGTGCAAGGTTTACTAGCCCTCGGCGGTGCGGAGACGCAACCAAGTCGTGGTGCGCATACCGCAAGGAATGCCAATTCCACGCGCAGGACGCACCTCCCAGCTCAAGCACCGCAAACCATACCTCTTCGTGGCCATTTGCGGTGTGGGGACTCGACATGATTGGGCCCTCGAAAGGGCGCCGGAGGACACACTCACGTCCTAGTCGCCATTGACAAGTTCTCCAAATGGATCGAAGCCCGAGCCGTGGTGAACCCTCACACACAGGGGAAACGGTGAAATTCTTTCTGAATATCATTTCCGATTTTGGAGTCCCGAACTCCATCATCACAGACAACGGAACCAACCGTGGGGAAGAAGTTCCTCGACTTTTGTGACGACTATGGCATCCGTGGATACCTCGGCCGTAGCTCACCCGGAAGACCAACGGTCAAGTGGGAGCGATGCCCAGCGGCATGATCACGCAAGGGCTCAAGCCGAGGATCTTCAATCGGCTGAACCAATACGGGAAAAGATGGCACCAAGAGCCGTCACGTCGGTTCTATGGAGCCTCGACGGCGACGAAAAGCCGAGCCACGGGGTTCACCCTTTCTTTCTCAGTCTATGGGTCGAGGCAATCTTGCCCACGGACATCGAATATGGGTGGGTCGAGGCTGCGAGCCTACACTAAGCAAGGCAACGGCCCGGCGAGGCAAGACTCCATTGACCAAGTTGATGAAGCCCGAGACGTTGCGCTCCCGCTTTCGGCCGAGATACCAACAAGCTCTGCGCAAGTATCACGCCAAGCGGTCAAGCCTTCGGGAGTTCCAAGTCAACAACCCCGTGCTCGGCCGAAGATGAGACAACAAAGGGCGTCACAAACTCACGCCACCACAGGAAGGGCCTTATTTCATCGCCGAAATATTAAGGCCCGAACCTACAAGTTGAAGAACGAGAAGGGTGAAGTCTACTCCCAACGCCTGGAACATAGAACGCTATTAAACTTCTACCCTTAAATTCCGCACTAGAAGTCAAACATCTGTGTTTTTTTTTTTCACTCAATAAAAAGATCTACATCTTTTTTACGAAAAAGTACTTCTTGTGCAAACCTCAAGGGAGTCTTAGCCTCGTCCGGCACAAGACTAAAACTCCGGGGGGGCTACATGGGGGACCCCCTGGGACCCCTCTTTTCAAAACTTTTTTCAGGAAAAAAGTTTTTCAAGCATACTCGGATTAATCGTTTAAGTTGCGAAGGTCGCAAGCACGCACAAATCCAAAGCAAGATAACCGAGGCAAGCGGATCGCCCCTAGTGGCACCCGTATGGATTGCCCCAATTGGCGTCCGGTTACTATCTCGCGAGCGGAGAAAGCAAGCGACCCGGCCACACAATAAATGAGAGATTCGGGAACGCAACCTTAAAACATGAGTGCACCCGCCAAGGCCATAGACCTCGGGCGGCGCCATTGTTTATACACATCCATCTCACAAGCTCCAATCTTTTCATGCAAGGAAGGATCGGGGCAAGGGAGGCCTCATCTACTTGTGCCTCACCGGTAGCCAACGAGGGAGGCCCAAGACGAGCAACGCCCTCGGCGGCCGCTTCTCCCGAGGGTGGCGTCGGACCTCGGCGCATCCTCGGACATGGCGCCCACCATCTCCGTGTCCGCCTCGAGGTGGACTCTATGGGGGAGCACGGGGCACACCTCGTCCCTCAAAACGCGAGGGCAGAGTCGCTGGGCGCCATCCACAAAGTTATATAGACTTTGGGTCTTGGCGGCATCGGCGGCATCCTCTCGGCGGGATCAACCTCCTCCTCGTCATCTGAGCCGAGGAAGAAGCTCCTTCGCGACACCGTCCAGCCGCCTTGGACTCCATCGGGAAGTGGAAGCGCACCACCGCCGTGCATGTGCGAATGCCGTTCCGGGAAGGCGCCCGAGCTCGGACCGAAGATAGCCGCCCACGCGCTTAGGGCGATCGCGAGCCGTGGGACCAACCTTCTAGGTTGTCCGCCCCAAAGCGGCGGACGAAGTCGATAGGCATCCTCCAGCTCCCGTGATGACTTCGCTCTTGCTCCACTGGGCATGCGTGGCCGGCGTCCTTCCTTCGGCCTCGGTCGGGACCTTCTCGCCTCGGCAACGCCGGCAAAGATGCGCGGCCAAGAAACGAAGTAATCAAGAACGGAAAAGCTTTTACCGAGGATAGGACGCACCCGGCACCACCGCCCGACCCAAAGATGGCGTTGTGCTCCTCGGCGATCGACCCCTCGGCCGCTCTTCTCCTTCCCGAGGGTCTCGCCCTCGGACACCAACTCGCCGATCGCAGTGTTCAAGGCATCGCACATCTCGCTTTTTAACCCCGTCGCCTCCCGGGGGACCTGGGCCCCGTCATGGCCCTCCTTCGTAACCCCGGAAGGAGTGGGTCCGAAACCTCTCAAAATCGTGGCTCATTCGAGCCATGTCGCCTGCCATCTTCTTTTCTCCTCGACTGGCCTTGATCGCCTCGGCCTGTGGTCGCGGCGGGACTCCTTTCCTCGCGAGGGGCAAGAAGTCGGGAGGTCTCGCTACGGGCCTCGATCAACTTCACCCGAGTTTGACCAAGGGCATTCCTAGTTCGGGACGCTTAGGCGAAAGGAGATCGGACTTCTCCCAGTGACGACGGAGAGTCTACGTGAACGACAATACTACTCATCAAGACCTTAAGCACAAAGGACATGCAGCGGGGATGGCCGTCAAGATCTACAGCGTCGACTTAAGCGAAGACGGGTTATGGCTCCCCGATCCTCGCTAGGCCCTCGGCGGCCCCAGCGGATCTGCTCATGGGTCCTCCAGCTCCGGGACCTCGGGGCGATCATCGACAACGTGGCGGCCGGACCCCCGGGCATTCGCCCGGGTCGAGCGGACCGCCAGGCGGTCGGCTGGAGGATACATCTCCCCCGCCGGCTCCGCGGCTCTAGGAACCGGACCGGTGAAGTCCGGGGGGCCCTCGGAGTTGACCACGAGGCACACGTCCTCGTCATGGCCCAGAAGGCGGCCCTTGGACGCCTCGAACCCCGGACACGTGGAAGCGGCGGAAGTCGGGTTGTGCGGATCGTGCGCCCGGTCGGCGGAGGAGCAAGCGGAGACTAGCGGCGTCTCCGCCGCGTCGAGCTCCTCTTGCGAAACTCGAACAAAGGGACCGCCTCCTCGGGGGTCGGGGTGGGCGGGGGCCTCCTTCGGGCGGCGCCGCTTGCTCGCGGCAGCCGGTGTCCGTGGCGCGATCAGCTCTCCGTGTGTCGATCACCATCGGCCGGGCAACCAACCCACCATCGCCACCATAGGCTGTGCAGCCTCGGGGCGGCCTCGACGGTCGGGTTTGGGGCAGGCCCACGGGGCTCTGGGCCGGGCACCTACAGGGAGGACTCGGCGAGGCGCGAGGCATCTTTGGCCCGGACGACCCGGCTGCGCCGGCGAAGGATTGTGCACTAGCCTTTGGGGCCTTCTTGGGGTGCGGAAACGGAAGCGGCCCCAGTTTTCTAAAGTCAAGCGCACGTCAAAACAAGGCAACCATACGCGTAAGAAAATCAAGATTGCAAAGGCGAAAGGAAACCTTCCCGAGGGATCGCCTCGCCGACGAGGCTCGGGATGGTGCGACCTCGACGTCGCACTCCGAGCCGTATCCCCCACGGCGTTAAATGCGCCGCGAACGGGATCGGGGTCGCGTGGCCATCACCCCGAACCGCTGCCTGCGCCGGGTACTCCGCGACGGAGGCATCGACTCCTCCCTTCGAGCCTCACCTGCGGACGCCGAGGTGCCTACATGGCTAACACCAATGGTCCCGAGGACTCGGCTGAAGAGCCCTCGGGCGCAGCGGGTGTCAGCTAGCCCCCGACGCCCGAGCTCGGGCTCGCTCAGCGAACGGCCCCCGAAGTCGGCTCGGGAGCCCCATGGCTCGGTCTATTCGAGCCGCCATGTCGTCATCCGACGAAGTTCACGCAGAATCGGGTCCTCCGGATCCTCGTCCTCTTCGGTGGTCGAGGTGTCGGGTGACTTCGCCTCGCCGCTGCCGCCCGACGCTTCTCGCGAGCCATGTTTCTCTTCTTCTTCTCACCTCCTTCTTCAACGCCCGGCGCCGTGCGGCTCGTCCGAAACGGTTCGTGCCCGGCGATCGGCATCCAAATGCCCAAGGGCGGAGGGGAGTCGCGGTAGTTCGACGGCCCCTGCGGGGAAGAAAGAGTGAGAACCGCCATGGCGACAATAGAAGCAATGCAAGGACAGAAGTCAAGAAGCACTTCGAGGAGATATACCATCGGTTCGGGCGCATGGGGATCGGGGATACGTGTCGGGTGTTGGACCCCAACGCATCCCTCGCCCCTCTTTGGCGGGCCGTCGGTGGAAGCGAAGGCGACGAAGATCCCAAGACGCCAGCAAGGGCGGCGCCGAGGGTGTCGGCACATGAGCGAAGGCGAGCCATCAACGGTAACACCCTCGACACCGATGGAAGCGGCGACCCGCGGCAGCGGAATTTCACGCCCTGCCGGGCCGCGGGGCAGGACTGCCTTAGGCCCTCCAACCATGATGATCCTCAGGGGGACCCGGTTCCCACTGCGGGCGATGCTTGAGGACACGCGGTGTACGCGGGAAGCGCGTTCTCGTCGTTACGGAGGTAGAACCACCGATCTTGCCACCCTTGTTGGAGGAGGTGAGCTTGGAGACGATGTACCCATCGGCTCGGTTCGGCAGATTCGCTCAAAGCGGACTTGGAGCGCCCCGGCCTCCAACCGCGGGTTGGCCCTCCGTGGTTAAATGCAGGCGGCGGTGGTAGGTGCGCCTTTGAAGAACCACAACCGGAGAGGTCCCAATGCGCTCGATCCCCGTGAATCCCTCACAAAGGGTGACGAAGATGGCGGCCAGGAGATCGAATTCGGGGCGAGATAGATGAAGCTCGATTTTTATAGTAATGGAGGACGCCGAGATGAACCAGGCTTCTTAGGCATACCGGCCGCGTGGGTGAAGATCCATCGCTCACCACGAGCCATCGGGAGGGTTAGGCTCCTCCTCGCCTTATCCGGGAGCAATCCACTCCGCCGCGACTCTCATCGGTGCGGGGAAGAAGTTCTTCATCGACGACGCTGGACTTCTCCTCGCCGCTGCTGACCACGGCTCGAAGATTTAGCACCTCCCTCGCCGTCATCAAGCTACTCCGTTTGCGCCATGGATGAAAGGGAGGCGAAGGGTGGCAATAGCTAACGACCAGACCACGGTATGAGAGCAAGTGAGATCTCTCCATTAATCTCTACCACACTATCTCTATTCTCGATTCTTTGCGGCAAGAAGGCAAGAAGGCGGATGGCAAAGAGCAAAGGAGCAACTATCATGTGGCCGCAACCCCCATATTTATAGGAAGGAAGGGCAAACCGTAGGCTCAGGCAACCAAACCGGCTCACGGAATGGATGGCCCCGCGATGGAACTAAAACCGGCCATCAGCGGTAAGCGTAGCGGTGGAACCGTCGAGCGCATTAATGCGCCTTGACGGGACCCTCGATCCGCCCGCGACAAAGAAGAGCGTGGTAGGCGTCCCATCGGACCGCAATAGTCGCGCCACCTTGGGGAAGGCTACCACGCCTGGGTCTTCGATCGAGGGGTAAAACCGCCCGACCACCCCTCTATCCAAAGCAGCGCTCGACCCCTCGAGGGCAAAAAGTCGGGTCCGCTGATCGGCTCCTCGCCCGGCGGAAACCAAACGAAGCCTCGGGCCGACACACCCCTACGCTCTGCAGGTTAGCGTGCCGGGCCCACGCAGGGTTTTGCAGCCGCCTCGTGATAACCCGAGCCAGTGGACAGGAGGGAAATGCACAACCAGCTTATACCCGCCCCCTCGGGCTTTGGATTTCCGAACGTGTTTACACGCGTGCCGCTTATAGAGATGTCCCATCCGTGGAGGCCCTACGTGCCCCTGGGGTTGGTCCGCCCAAAACCCCGGATCTCGCTAAGCGTCCGCTGTGTTCTCATGGGGTGAATCTCGATCACATAGCCGACTCCTTTGCTCCGCAGAGGGCAATCGCACCCCGCTTAAACGGACCCGAGCATAGCGCTCACGGGCAATATAACATTCGGCTTACATGGGGCATTGTGGCGTGTCTCCTCCTCCTCCCTTTCGGGAGGGCGACGAGGAGCGTATGATCAAAGTCGAGGAGGCCTGGTCGGCCTTGCGCACATAGCGCGGGCCTCGGCCGCGCAAAATGAACAGACTCACGCACAAATAAAGGCGCAATTTAAGAGTTTGTTTCAGTCTTGCCGGCGTGCGAGATATAAAAAGACCTCGAAGGAATCAGGTCATTCCATTCGAGGCCTCGGTTGCTACACCAATTGGTCTTATACAAGCACCCATTGTAGACAAACCACCCCGAGAAAACAACAAGGCGGCGGTCTGGCCAAGCCGCAGTCCTCGCTCGGGGGCTCGGGGCTCGTGTCGGGGATCTAAATATTGGGCCCGACATTCTCCAAAGCTGTGAGAATCTGCTTAGGCTGCTAAGGCCCGGTAAAACCTAGCCCGGCTATCATCCCGCACGGAGGGGACGGCCCAGACGGACGATGGACGGGCCATGGAGCCACGGCGCTCACACGGCAGCCAGGAATCGCCTGGGCGAGATGGCCTGAGGGCGGCCCGCCTGGCCAAAGCGCCCAAATGGAATGGAGACCACCGCGACACAAAAGAGCTTATTACGCTCACGAAGGACAAGGTCAAGGACTCTCGCAAAACGGCGGTACCATGGCGACGCCCCACGTCGACGGCAGCAAACCATGGCTCGGGACTCGACCACGCATCTCGTTTCGGCAGGGGCGGGTCGGGCCTAGGGAAATCTCGAGAAAACCGCCGTCCAGGGTGGCCTAGCTCACCACCCTCGGGCGCCGCTCGCCTGGGAGACCACGGCTCTCCATCCCGGGTGAGGCGTAACCAGTCCGGTAGGTCACGCCCTCGGCGTGGAGGTTCCGCCCGGAGGAAGGGAAGCCGGGCCGCGTTCAATGCGATCGCGACGACGGCGCCCGGTGGCCATCGCTAACGACAGTCCGTCCAGCTAAATCGTCTCCCCCGCCTCCCAATCCGATCGATGGGACGTGAAGTCAAACATTGACATGTTACGCCACCGACACGGAGAAAACTGCACGACTTTGTGCATTTCCCGAGCGCCAGGTAAAGCGCCACGATGGGCGGACCCTCCGGGCACGACACGCATAGCCCGCCGACCTCCCGGGGCCGGCCCTCGCCATGCGGGACAGGAGGACGCCACAGACCCTCTGGGCCGCGCCAGACCCGCACGGCCCACCATTCCGGGATTCCGACGCTGCGTGTCTTCGCTGCCGACATCCAAGACAGCGACCCTCGGCGGCGCACATGCAACCTGGTACTGAATTAGCCACCTAGGGAACCAATCGTAAACATTATCTCTCCTTCTCCTATAAAAGGGGGGGAGTAATGCCTCATTAGAGAGGATTTGATTCGAGCCCGCTCAACTCCAGCTCACACGGAGGAAACCGGCACACCACCACCACCATAACCACGATCGTGGCTTGAGACTGATCTCCCCTCACGCCTCAGAACCCCTGCATCGGCAGCGCTCAACCTTTGAGCGCCAGGTAACACGAGCAGACACACCCCCGCCGACGAGGGGCCCCGCTGGCCCCGAATCCGTGATAAACCGCCAAGGCCCCCGGTCCATCTTGGCGCTTACTATCGAGGGAGGGGCACACGCTTATAA
>JADLZK010009404.1:0-127522 GCA_015847255.1 Hyparrhenia diplandra
GATAACAGTGTCAACACCCGCTCGAACGCAGCCGGACCTCACTCAAGCAATCCGCTTTAAAGCTCAAAAGAGCGCCCGACCGCCCACGCGGTAAGGTCAGGCTCGAGCTCATCCGAACGCAAACACGCGGCGCAGCGACGAACACTCGTCATAACAAGCCTCCACGAGGACCTCACGTCCCTCCGCAGCCCGGGGGTTACACTCCGCTGAGTGCGCCGCGCGCCACCCCTAATGGAAAATCTGGTCCCCAACCCGACAACGGCGCGTCAATTAGCGCAAGACAGAGACCGCTCCCCCTCCGCACGGCTCGGGGCTACCGGGGGACACAGATATTCCGGACCGAATCATTTGGCGGAGTCTATCCCCGACAACGTGTCAAGGGAGATCGCGCTCATTAGCATCACGAGACTCCCGCGACAAAGGCTCGAGCTAGGAGATAGCGCCCCGCCGCCGGATGAGGTCTAACGGGCCATACAGGCCTAGGGTGCGAGCTCAGGGTCGCCCTATGAGGTAACTTCCGCCTCGAACGAGCTCCCGGAGGAGAGCGTGAAGATACGACGAGCTCGGCCTCAACAGCGAGCTCTTTTTCCGTCTCGAACGAGCTCCTCGGACGCCGGCCCAAGGACGACGGGAAGATCCGGGACACGATGATTAGGGACACAGAACCACGGCTAGGCCACAGCGCCGCAAGCTACGACGAGATCTCGCCCTGCAGGACAAGATCGTTGATCGCACGCACGGGCGTGGGGTTGTCGACCACGCCGAGTAACGACATACACGAAAGACAAACACTACACGACAAGAGCGACCTCGGCGAGCGAGGTCGAGCTCTCCGTCAAGCTCTCCTGGCCACACGTTTTCCTGCGACACCAAGTGCGAGCATTTAGGCGCGGCGCGCCTCCAAAACCCCCGACCGCGGACATCGGGCGTGCGCTCGACGGCAGGCTGGGCGTTAAAGTATGGGCGGCGGCGGTGCGAGCTCACTACCTCCCTCTACACCGACCAACGAGCTCCGAGGCTCGTCGTCGTCCGTCTGAGATACGTATCGGGATCTGAGCCGCCCTATTCTAACCCACGACGGACCGGCCGGCGTGCCACGGGGATAGGGCGGCAATCGCAATAGCACGCCTGACAGCCGGCGTGCGGCCCGACAGCGGGGCGTTCTTCTCCTTTACCCCTCTAATTTGTATTTCTTCCCACCTTACGGTCCCTCAACTCGATGGCGTCCTGAGCTCCCCCGAGACTATAAAAGGGAGGACTCGGCCACGGGTGGGGCAAGCTCTCACACACCGCGAAAGCGCACACACGAATCACTTTCGATCACACACGCCAGCACCGAGACAGGGAGCTCACCTCCCCCGCCGCTCGCTTGTAATCGCCCGATCTGGCGGTTTGAGCTCCCGATAGTGCCACCACCTTTGGACTAGGGTGCTTTCGATTGCCCGAACCCAAATATAAACCCTTGTGTCATTGTTCTTGAGCTAAGCCATCGTTGCACACATTAGCCGATCGATTCGCGTGACCGTGGTATACGACCACGGCATACAGAACACTTTCATGTGTATGCCACAAGCGAACTATGGTGATTTGTGAACATATTGTTGTTTTATGTGAGAACTATGGTCGATTTGTGAAATATGCAATCTGTGGTTATGTGGCAGTACATGTGTAATTATATATGTATGGTTGAATGTGATTATGTACTCAAAATATACAACAAATGAACAAAACTATGCTTTTTATTTTTTTACTTAGGGGTAAAATGGTCTTTTTACCCTCATGGTTAACACCGTTACACCCTAAAATGGATGGAAGGCCATATACCAAAAAGGAATTTGGTTTTAGGTCCAAATTCCCAAAAAAAAAAAAAAAAAGAGCCACATACGAGACACAATTTTTTAAGAGACATATACCTAATTCTCTCTATAATTTGTGGTTAACCAAAACGGAATATAGAAGTGAGTGTGGGCAGAAGTGTTAGAGGGGGTATGCGTAAGGGTGAAGTCATGGATTCAAGTCATGGATTCAAACCCCGTGATTGCGAGTCGCGCAATTTACGTCGAAAAAAATGTCGTTGGAGCGTCACCGAATTAGAAAAATTTGCAATTTTTGTTTTGCTATTTTCAAACAAAATCTGTAAATTTATGGAGCATCTTTTAAAAATTCTGGACAGAAATTTCTAGGGAAGGACATGATGTCTGGTTTGGGTATGACTGATTGCGTGCATGGTGGGGGATGGCATGGCGTTCTAATTTTATTTTAGTCGATTTCAGCATAATTACGTGAACCTATGCCAGGTACACGCTTCCTCAAGTAGAATTTTCAAAATAAACGCAAGTTTAATTGTAACTCACCGTTCATATTGAGATTGTAAGTCACAGTTTGGGTATGACTGATTGCACCACATGCAGGATATTTTGACAACAGCAGCATCATCCACCGTCGCACGAAGTGATTTTAATTAGGTTGGTGACGAGAATTGGTGATCCGCAAACTGCAGTCTTTAACGACTCGGCCCCCTTGAATTCGATGGTCTCAAACTCATGCTGCCGCCGCCCCGTGCGTAGAGGCGTGGGAGCGCCGCCGCCCCGCACGGCCTCCTCCGCTCGGACCAGCACGAGGGGCTGACCTGCACACCGCGACCTGCCGTTGCCGCCGCTGGCACGCCATGGCTCGACCTCGGGTGAGCAACTCCACGGCGGGCCGTCGGGCGGAGAAGAAGAACAGTCCACGCTGAGGGTGCCCGCGCCGTCCATGCTGGCGTAACCCGATGGAGAAATGGGGGTCGGCTCCGTCCCCGATTTGGGGCGGATGGAGCCGACCCACATCTATGTTTGAATATTCTCGCCCCTTCGCTCTCCATCCAAACACCCACGAGAAGAGATTTGACCCAACCAAATTGCACTCCACCCTCCAACCAAACAAACAGATACATAGTACATGTTTGGTTCTACCCAAACGCCGCCGTAGGGCAGATTGGGCCACACTTGGTACGTTTGGTTCACTTGGCTAGTTTAAAGGCGAGCCTCCGTATTGGAGTTAGCCAGGCTCCGAGAAAACGGACCCCCTCGGCCGTTTTTCCAGAGCCTAGCTAGGCCTCCGCTCGGCCCTTCTCGTCACCGCCAGATGTCGCCCCTGCTCGTCTCCGATGGCTACCGCCGCCGTTCTCCCCGCCACTGATTGTCTCCTCACCCCCACCGACGACTACAGCGCCTCCTCCTCCTCCTCCCCACGCGGTGGAACAACAGGAACTAGGAGATGATGCTGATGCCCGTGAGCTCGAGCTACGACGCGCCGATGCAGTTGGGGCTGGTCAGATTGGGAGGAGCTCGCCAGCGACCTACGCCGGTGAGGGAGGAGCGGAGCGGATCTTGCTGGTGAGGGAAGAGCGTAGCGGATCTTGCTAGTGAGGGAGGAGCTCGCCTGCTGATCGAACACGAGTTCCCCGCTCTCGAGGTCGCCGCCCTCCACACAGCCTGGCCGCCCCTGATCCAGGAATATGGCGCGGCCACTGGATGCCAAACGACCTACGAATGACGAGTGCGCGGATGACGGCCGGGACATGCGCGCCATGGACGCCGAAGGCAGCGTGCGCGCGTGCATGGGGTCTGAATGCATCTTACTTTTCTTGCTTTGCTTGCTTGCGATGGTTGTGCTCGCTTGTGACGATGGCGAATTGGCGATGGATTTGCTTGCGATGAAGCATGTGTGCTGGTTGTGCTTGCGATGGCGTGGAGACGGAAGCTCCAAGGTGGTTGCGGTGCTCACCGAGGTGCTTGCGGGCGGAGCAGGGGAGGGCATGGATGGCGTCTACTATCTGTTCGATGAATTGCTTATAAGGAGGTAAACTTACCGAGGCTTACACATAGTGATTCTATTGAAAAAAGGCAATGAACCAAACAAGAACTACTAAGCCAGGCTCACATTTGCACGCAACCAAACACACGTTGGATGGCTCCCTAGGGTCAAGCTTGGGCTGCCCAGACTACGGTTGTTGGCAAGGCTCCATCGGACCAACAAACCAAACACGCCCACAGTACCTTTCGGTCCACTCACATAGCAATTGATTCATCTCTGGCCCACTTTTTACTCTCGCAATTTTTTTTTGTGCTTATAGAGGTTCGGCCTACTTCTACTCTCCTCGCCTCTCTCCGATATGCTAAATATAGTGCACCATACTACCGCTTACTATATTTTGCTCTGATAGTATTTTAATACTCCCTCCGTGTCACTATTAGAAGACATTTAGGGACAGTGACACGGTTTCTAAAGCACAACTTTGACTTCTCTTTTCTATAAAAGTATTTATTAAAAAATTATATATGTATATTTTATGAAATTAATTTTTAAGACAAATCTATTAATATGATTTTCACATTTCCAAACTTAATGGCTTAAAAGTTATTCATGATTTATGTTCCCAATGTTTGACCTAAGTTTTTCCGAAACGTTCTTTATTAGTGACTAGTATAATGCCCGTGCGTTGCTACGGTTTAATTTAAGAAATGCACTTAAGAACAATATGACGATATGATTTTTTTTATAGTTTTCATCTCACACAATTATATATGACTATAAATATAATCTGGAATACATTCATGCATAACAAGCATAATAAAACATGTCTCGCATTCTATAAATAAGTTCTAAACTACTCACGTAGATCTTCGAGTTTTCTAGGGAAGTTTCTAGAAATATGGTACTATCATCACTCGCAATCCCTGCCTCCCATCGTTTTTTTCCATGTAAAACTGGTACAATTAGAGCAACTCCAAGAGCTCGCTTATGATCTGATGTGCACTCCCAAGATTTTGGGAAGCATGAATCCAGGAACCTACCCATGAAAAGCATGAGACCAGTTGAAAAGTAGGAAGGGGTGTAGAAAAGTATGAAAGAAACAAAAACATTTTCCTCTGAATCCAGTGCATTTCTGCTGATACATTACCCTCCAAATGCAACTCAAAAACTCTAAATGCTTGCTAAAACCACCTATCTGTGGCTAAAAAAAAGGTCTTAACATAGATCTATGGAAAGCTAACCTAAATTGCTCTCCAAAATTTCAATAAACGCACTAATCACAAATCAACAAAGAAAAGAGGCCAAAGCTGATGTATTCAACGGAGCCCCTATACTTCTTAATCACTGGACCAGGGTACCTATGTCTCATTCAACAAGACAATCTTTACCTCCTTTGCCTCCTCTTTGACATATATAGATCCTGCATATAACCAGAATTAAAACAACCAATAAGTTGCCCGAGAAGAAAGCAAGGTATCAATTGCAAAGGGTTTTTTTTTTTTTTTTTTTTTTTTTTTTTTGCAAGAAAGCTAATTGGATGACAGAAAGTCAGCCATATAGGTAGATCAACATATTGTGGTTCAGAATAGATAACCGGATGACAGCAATAGACAGCTATATAGGTAGATCAACATTGCACAAGAAGCAATTCAGTTAGAAACATAATTGCATGGCTTAGAAAGACCTTAACATTTCATGGCCTTATATACCTCATCTTCCATAAAGATAGCTGAGGATGGATCACTCTTTGACATTTTCTCATGGCCTTCTTTGAAACCAGGAAGCATATCTGCATTTCAGGTTAAGCAAAAATACATGCTCCACAAACAATGCAATGAACAGCGACTTGTTATGAATTCCATGACTGCAGACACATGACCATGACAAACACATGTCCCAAAAAAATTATTTAACGGAAAAAAAGAGAACAAGATCAAAATCAATAATAATCAGGATACGATGTGAAAGAATAATCGGTTTGTTCTTCCTTTTGATGTCATCGCAGCACTCCCTAGCTAGCACATTGACCTTCCTTTGGTCCATCACCAACTGGTATATGTCATCCTACAAAAAGAAAAAAGGATAAGGAAAATGATTTCATAAATTCTGGTTTCTAGATTGAAGGTGCATACCACTCTAAAATATCAAAAGCCTTTCAGTCTTCATTAATATGAGTAAATACAGTCATGAGAATGGAAATATCCAAAGCCATTTAGAGCTAAAAAAGAATTCAATAAATTTTCTTTTGGAATGCCATGGAATGCAATAGCGCGAGGGGTTCAATTGACATTGATATAGTTCTGGATGAAGCCATGTGGTTTCCATGGCCATGCCCCACCTGACCCTGTCAATGTGCTAAATAGAATTGATAGCAGAATTCTTCTAGCAGGCATAAATTTGCTGGATATCCAGGTGATGTCTTCAGTCCTTGCAACCAAAACCTAGTGCAAACACATGAGCATACATAATACTACAGAGTACAGAACAAGGAAAAAACTTCACAGCTCCTGTTGAAGATTAGTTCATATTAAAATGATGCCTGCTGAAGCAGGACACATCTTGATATGCATGAAGCAATGCCAAAACATAATAGGAAAATGCCATAGACATAATTATTTTAATGTATTTTTTCACCCTTCTTTTTCTGTATCTTTGCATGAAGCAGGACACACCCTGCTAGTTTCACTGCAGCTTCAACCTCTTAACGAGCAATCTTAATAGCATAACTAATCATTTAGAAACCATGCATACAACATAGCAGCATGCAAAGTAAGTCATGAAGCAGGGTAATAGAGTACCTAAACGTCCTGCTCTCAGAATGTTACACTTTGCAGTGACCAGATTTTGAGGCAAATTAATAGTAATTTTGAAAACACGTACATACGAATAAATTCATTGGCATTTGGCAACTTAAGTCGACCGACTGCTGCAGCACGGTTTCCATCTTCTAATGTTAATTTGACCCCAAAAGAATTAGGGGATAGGGGATACAGCAAAAGACCAGGAGCGTGCAGGGATATCAGATACTGAAATCACAGAAAGGCAATGCAAGCAAGCACCAGACAAATCGAGAAACAAGCCTGACTTACCAACTTCCAGTCAAGATCCTCGCCTGCCGCTGCAGTCGACACGGCCATCGGAGGCGTGTTGTCGACGGATCCAGGATTGACGGGTGCGACGCACTCAGTGGAGGTATCGAGGGAGCTGCCGGCTGAGGTGCAGGCGGCCTAGACCGCCTGGCCACCATGGCTGTCCGGCTTCCCCTCCGCGCCGCTCTGATCCTGGCGGCGGATCCTCCATGGCCCAGTCGCGCCAGCACTCCCACAAGGCGCCTAGCTCCCATCTGCGGCCTGGTTGGCCGCGGTGATCGGCCTGGGAGCCTGGTCAAGGCGGGCAGCCAGCGGGCGGCCGGATCCCATCCGTGGCGACGCTCGGGAACATGCCCACGTTCCCCGTCCCGGGAACGACGTTCCAGTTCGTGGTACGGGAACACCGTGGAACATCGTTCCCAATCATGATGGAACAGCGTCCCGGGATCATGACCAATCCGAGAAACATAACATGACCAATCCGAAAAACATAAAGTCCCAAATATAGACGTAACGTTGAGCTGTTGAAGCGTCTCGTACTGTCATCAAGTATCTTAAACACTAAGCTGAGATCTATCCATCCGCCGATAAGAGAGAACGAGCAATAGTCTCAAAAGCGGAGCCATCGGAGCATCACGAATTTCGCATTTTGGGAATGTTTCAAGAGCACGTTCCTTATTTTGGGAACACGTTCGGGAACATGTTCCATCTAGATTAGTACGCGTTCCATTTGGATTTGGTAGAAGCTAAAAGGCTGTATACCCTCTTCGTTCCATAGTTTTTTGAAAATATCGTACCACCACGCACCAATGCGTTCCTCACGTTAGGGAACATGGCTTCTAAGGTCCGTCCCCTGGCGTCTGAGGGGACTACGGGCATGTTTGCTTGCAGGCACGCTTTGCCGCGCCTAAAGAAGAAATTATGAAATTTGACCCGGAATTCGCATGCCACCAGAAATATGACCCAAAATTCGCATGCCTTATAAAATATGACCCATGTCACGCGAATTGTTATGAAATCCTGGTCTTTTTAGGGATTTACTCTATTTCAATAATTCCAGAGGTCATTTTTCTTTGTTCGGGCATGCGAAAAGACATTGTCGCCCCTCCCTCATTCGGTGACACGTAGGTCCCGATTGCACCGTTCCATCTTCAACCTCCCACCGTCACCCTCGTAGGCATGCGCGGGGAGGAGGGACGGGGCACCAGGAGGACTATGGTAACGAGAACCGCAGCGTCGTGGTCGGGCGGAGGAGCCGCCGGAGACGGGGCAGAGTGGCGGGAGCCCGCCATGGCCGGCCGCTGAATCGAGCCCGCGCCGCCGGAGTCCGCCGCCGCCGTTGGCCGCCGCGCTGTGGCGGCCGCCGCGCTCGCCGCTGAATCGAAGTCCGCCGCCGTGCTCTCAGTGTGTTCGCCCGCGGAAGCGCTGGGCTGTGCTCCCCGCGCCGTCGCGATGGCTTGTGAGCACTCGCCGCGGCGCCGCGACTCGCCGCGGCGCCGCCGTGCTCCTCGTCCGCGCCGTGGTGGCCCTCGCAGCGCCGCCGTGGTGGCCGAAATCTTGCCGCGTGTTCCCCGACCGTGAGCGTGCTCCACCGCGAGGCCGGTATCGATTCGATCGGGAAGAGAGAAAGGGAGAGAAGAATGGAAAGGGTAAATGAGTCTTTTCCCGTGTCCCAAATAGTACAAGACAATTTCTCGAATTATAGAAATCCAAAAATCCCTAAAAGACCAGATTTCATAACAATTCGTGTGACATGGGTCATATTTTATAAGGCATGCGAATCTCGGGTCATATTTCTGGTGGAATGCGAATACCGGGTCAATTTTCATAATTTCTCCACCTAAAGTTAAGAATTTGCCACACTATGGCTTGCCAAACTTTGTGGCAAATTTAAAGTGTTTGGTTTGTTACTGAACTGTGGCAAAATTGTGTGGCCGCTGTTTGGATGATTGCCACAAAAAATTGACAAGTTGCCATATCATGTTAATTAAAATCAAGTCATAAATTAGTATGAAGTCTCTAATGGAGGTATAAATATGAAAATTAGTGGTCTAAATACCCTTCCATTTTTTCTTGATTTTTTCAATTATGTTATTTCTCTTTCTATTTCTCTCTCTACCCAATCCACCACATGCGGTAGCCTAATCTCTTCATTCACCGAAGCACGCATGCAGCCTTATCTTCGTCTTCCTTCATCCACCGCGACACTTTACCCGACGGGCGGAGTGAGTGCCCAGCGCCGCCTCATGACGTCCCCATGTCTGGCGGCCCGACGGCCACCCGCCCGACGGTCGCCCGACGCCACGATGTGCGCAGATGTCCGCGTGCTCGCGCGTCCCTACCCCCTTGCGGCCCGACGGCGGCCACCGACGCTTCGCCCGACGACGCGATGTGCCCCAAAGCGGCCACGCGCCGCGTGTCCCCACGCCCTGGCGGCCCGGACGGACGCCCGCCGACGCTCGTAGGCCTCAGCCCAAGCACCCCGTCCACCGCTGGTGCCTCCCCATGGCAGCGCCATGCTCCTCGATGGTCAATCCGGCCATGGCAGCCATGCTCCCGGTGGTCGGCTGTGCCTCCTCGGTCAACCCCATCCGACGCGGTCATCGGGTCGTGTGGCGAAGAAATCTGTGGCGGGGCGAGAAAACGCCGCCACATTCGTGAGGCCAAAGTTGTGGCGAGTGGGTCTTTCGACCATGGCGAGCCTTACTTTTTTGTTACGAACCAAACACCGCCACAACCACGGTGGCGAGCCTAACATTAGTCGTGGCGGTGTGTGGCCTCCAACCAAACATCTCCACGTCGCAATGCCCGGCCGTGCCTGGTGTCCGCGGCGGCGTGGATCAGAAGTGCGGGGGCGTCGGCCGGGCGGTGTCCGTCCCTATTGGCTACGCGGCAGCGGAGGGAAAAGCCGCCGGCGACCGCCGGGTCCTCTCCCGGCCGTAGCCCCCGCAGGAAGCATGGCCGTGAAATCATCGCAGGTGGTCCTAGTTATTGTCGGGGACCCGAGGCCGAGATCGAGGCGGAGGGTGTGGCGGAGGTCCTCGTTGCCGCTGGCCCGGCTCCATGGCGAGGCCCAATTTGTCTGGCGGCGTGGGGAGAGGAGGAAGATTCGGCGGGGTGGAGTGCAAGCGCTAAGCGTCGTCGAGGAAAGGGAGTCTTGCGTGATTAGCGGCGGGGGCAGCTTCGCGGGCTTTCGTCAAGAGTGCGGGATGTGGGGACGTGGAAGGGTCGCCGCGTCGGGGATCGCAAACGTCGCGAGCGTCGGAGGAGGCACCGCGCAGCTTGCGTGTGGGCTCGCCGGTGGAGGGGATGAGTGATGAGGATTGAGGACTGAGCCAAGCGATGTGAACCGTTGGATTTGAGTGAGTAAGAGAAAACTGGTGGCTGAGTAAATCTCATCCATTCATTTGAAAGTTTAGATGGTGTTGTGTGTAGTTTTTGGGGTGCACTTAGTGTAGCTAATGACTGTGGAAGGCATTTAGTGTGTGGCTTTAGAAAAGTTCAGATTAGTGTGTGGCTTTAGAAAAGTTTAAACTGGTGGATTATTAGTAGCAGAGATATGTAGAGAGTATCTACTTCTTGAAATTACTATTTTAATATAGTTGTGATGTCAGCGAATTCTTACATTGCCATGGTGATGAGTCATTTATTTACATATCTGCTTGCGGCTCGAGTACATATGCACAGGGCGCGGGCGGATCTAGGGGCAGGGCTGCCCGGGCTGCAGCCCCCTAGAGGCTTAACTCACATGTAAACAATGATTTATTAGTCCTTAAATTACTATTATTTCTTAACTTTAGCCATAATAATTATTATTTAGCCCTCTCCGAGGAGCTTATCCTGGATCCGCCATTGCATATGCAGTGATGAATTTTTCCCACACACATATAATAATCGAAGTTCAGAAATGCCGGCGATGAATTCAAACAAACCTTTATGTGTCAATTAGAAAGAAAACGATGGTGGGCGTACATCGCAATGTAGCAACACAAACGACAAATGGGAAATCTCGTCCTACTAGGAGTTCGAGGACTCCTGGAATCCAGATAACACGGCATTTCAACGACCTTAGCAGTCTCGCGCCCTCAAGTGGAAATCGGCGAATCCAAGTTGAGACGTGTATATATATAACTCACTTGTACAGAGTACACATTTTTTTCCATGGCTTCTTCTCTGCTTCTGTTCATTGTCTTGTGTAGCTACTGCTGCTACATCGCTCATGGATACAACGAGCATGGGTTCGTAGTGGTGCAACGCAGGTCGTATGAGCCAGGAGCAGTATGCTCTGCATCTAGAGGTACGTGCCTATGTGACCTCAATTTTGGCGTCGTCACTTGTTGGAAGACCTGCACACTTGAGATTAATAAGTTACCATGCATACGCACGATGACTTTCAGTGAATCTGGAGCCGAGCAGCGCCACTTTGTCTATGCCACTAGTGCACCGGTACGGTCCATGTGCGCCGTCACAGTACTCTGACGTGCCGACGCCGTCCTTCACCGAGACGCTCCGCCATAGCCGTGCCCGCACGAACTACATCAAGAGCCGAGCGTCCACGAGCATGGCGAGTACTCCAGACGATGCCAACGCGACCATCCCAACCCGCCTAGGTGGTTTTGTGGACTCGCTGGAATACGTTGTCACCGTGGGCTTTGGCACGCCATCCGTGCCGCAGGTCCTCCTCATGGACACCGGCAGCGACGTCTCATGGGTGCAGTGCGCGCCGTGTAACTCCACCAAGTGCCTACCACAGAAGGATCCTCTCTTCGACCCGAGCAAGTCCTCCACGTACGCGCCCATCGCCTGCAACACCGACCCATGCCGGAAGCTCGGAGACCACTACCACAAC
Organism: Hyparrhenia diplandra; assembly: GCA_015847255.1. Classification (NCBI taxonomy): domain Eukaryota; kingdom Viridiplantae; phylum Streptophyta; class Magnoliopsida; order Poales; family Poaceae; genus Hyparrhenia; species Hyparrhenia diplandra. The sequence goes on from JADLZK010009404.1 coordinate 11,737, forward strand.
GGCTGCACGAGTGGCGGCACCCAGTGCGGATACGCCGTCGGGTACGCAGACGGCTCGCGTACCACGGGCGTGTACAGCAACGAGACGCTGACGCTCGGTCCGGGGGTCACCGTCGAGGATTTCAATTTCGGCTGTGGCCACAACCAGCGCGGTCCCAGCGACAAGTACGACGGCCTCTTGGGGCTTGGAGGCGCCCCGGTGTCGCTCGTCGTGCAGACGTCTTCGGGCGTCTTCTCCTACTGCCTCCCGGCGCTGAACAGCGAAGAGGGCTTCCTATCCCTCGGCGCGCCGCCGAGCGCCAACACATCAGCCTTCGTGTTCACGCCGATGAGGCACCTTCAGGGGTGGCCAACGTTTTTATATGGTGACGCTGACCGGCATCAGCGTGGGTGGAAAGAAGCTGGACATCCCGCAGTCGGCATTCCATTCTGGCATGATCATAGACTCCGGCACGGTCGTCACGACACTCCCAGAAACTGCATACGACGCGCTGGAGGGAGCGCTCCGGAAGGCTTTCGCGGCGTACCCCATAGTTTCAAACGAGGACTTTGATGCCTGCTACAACTTTACCGGTTACAGTAATGTCACCGTGCCGAGGGTCACGTTCACGTTCAGTGGCGGCGCCACCATCGACCTCGACGTTCCCGATGGGATTCTGGTGAACGACTGCATCGCATTCCAGGAGTCAGGGCCAGACGACGGCATTGGCATCATCGGCAACGTCAATCAGCGCACGATAGAGGTGCTGTACGATTCCAGCCGTGGTAATGTCGGATTCCGTGCCGGTGCATGCTGAAGTATACGTGGTATGGTGCTAGACAGTGCATATAGGGAGTTCTGGCCAAAGATCATGCTTATTATTGATTTCGTCGGCAACTATATATGTTGTACTGCAGCCTACTATAGTGGAGAGAATTTCTTAATTTGACACTTCCGAAATGAACCCTATCTTGGTCGTGAAATTTCAATCTTTAACCCTGAGTAATTCAAATTTGCAGTTGCATGATTTTTTCCCTCTCTTTTGTTGTACCCTGATTTCCTTTACCCTATATGTTTTTCCTTTCCGGTTTGTTTGTAACTTACACTGTTTGATTTTAATTATTTTACTGTAGGAGCCCCTGGCTCCTCCTAATTTCTCAGCAAAAACCACACTAGGTTGACGCTCAAGTAATCGAAAAACAGTTGCACACGAAAGGAACGAGGAATGACGATAAGATAAATATAATCTGCGCGGGAAGAATCTGAATTTCATTCCTCCTCTCCTTACCAGGCTCTCTCAGAGCTCTATTTATACACATCTCTAACTTTGCAAACAAAAATGCTCCTCTAAAATGTCTTGATTCTACAAGAATTCTGAAAAGATGGGGCATCCATGGTCCGTTCTGCTTTTGTCGGTCCTGGGTAGGCACCTCCCGTGTTTGGTCCCCTCTTCTGTGTTCCTTCCACGGCTGTTGTAACGAGGGACCCTACCGAGCCAGCGCCATGGTTTTCATCTCTTCGACCATTTCCGTCGTCTCACGCTACTGACGAATGCTTCAACCTACTTAGCACCGCACAATATCATGCCGAAATGTCATGATGTACGAAAGTGCCCACATCCTTCTAGAGGATTCACTGTTACAAAAACTGAAGGGCCTTTAGCCTTGCTGATAATGATACCACCTTTCTTCTTTTTTTTTACAAAAAGGAAGATATATTAAGCATCAGCAAAGTACATCCTCCCCTATTACAAACTGTACTTCAAAGAAAAAGAAAATTACAATTGAGTCCTCAAGATCCAATCTCATCTTCCTCGTCTCTAATCTCCAGCTCGCCATCGACACCACCACGACGATCCATGTCCACCTTTGCTTCCGCCAAGAAACACCAAGCATTGGAAAAGCCGCATCATCCATCGCCCGGATCACCGTTTAATCGATTCCGTTGAAAGAAAATCGGCCACCCCTTGGCAAAAGGAAAGAGGAAAAGAAAATCCGCCGCCGTCGGCCCGAGGACCAATGACCGGAAAAAACATCCACCGCCGCTAGGGAACCCGACGACGAGGAAGAACCACAAACCCATGAGGATTACCGAAGAGCTCACATACCTGACACCAATTATTCGCCGGCACAGAAGCACACCGCATCCACCGGTACCCAGAAACTTTCTTTGCCGTGCTGGTGACGACGACAGCGCCGGAACCCTAAACTCCATCAGACATGGAGAGACACTAACCCTAAGAACTCGATCTAATAGGAACTTATGGAAAAACAATAGATCCCCACTCCCTTCAGCCTCCGGTCCAGATGCCGGAGGGGAAGGGAGGGGGACCAGCGGTGCCGGTGGTAGAGAGCGGCAGCGGCGGCTGCCTAAGCCTTCTCTCCGTATGTACGAAGCGGTGCCTGTCTGTTATAGCGATGACATTAATTAATGATACCACCTTTCGACGCCCTTCGAACATATTGCTACAATTAAATTGACCCATCTTTGAAATGGATTTGGGATTGATTTAGCAACACCAAAACATAAAGTGTTCTTCTGGTTACTTAGCTCCTTGAATATTTTAAGATCAAAAAGCCATATGCACAAAGTTTTTTGATCAAGCTAGGTCTAGATATGGGGTCATAGAACATGGTATGGGTAGAAATATTTACACCTCGACCCGTCAAAATGTCGTAGGCTAAGTGGGAGCACCCAACGCTACACAACACAAGGTCACCTTGGCAATGAAAATCTGTTGGCCACCACCTCCCACTTCACCCTCACCGCCGACTCCATGAGTGCCTCCCATGCCAGCCCTCTTGCCAACTTTGTTGTCGCAACTGATGTGTGTTCCTAGCAAACCTGTGCTCTCCATGGCCAATTAGATGTGAGGCCCTCCAATCTCCGCGCCAATGACATCGTCCTAACCCCCTTCAATCACCTGGGCACCGAAAACTTGAATCCTCCACTAGGTGTCCAACTTCCTTATCACGACGCAAACTGATGCCGCACACTGAATGAGCATGAGCTTCCAAAATGATTCCTCAAACGAGGAGTGTGATACCACCGACGCTTGATCAGAAGATCAAGTTTTCACACAGGAAACACATGCCACACAAACGGGAGTGGATGCTTCTAAGGAAGAAAATGATACCTGGAGGCATCGCCGTCATCGGCCAATAGGGACAAAGCTTTCGGTATGTCACCTCAACCCCATGAATGACAATTGCCATGGTCCCATCGTCTTTCTATATTTGCTTACCATGCCATTGATGCCTCCAGTGCTGGGAGCCACCCGTGCGTGCATCCCTACAGCCACTAGCGCCACCCGCACTGGCCTAGCTCCCGCTGCCATCGATGCCGCCCTCAGTGTCCATGGCATAATGTTGTTGCTGACTCCACTGATGTGGTACTTGCGCTATATGTCGTCATGCTAGCTCCGCTGCATGTCGTCATGCCGCCAGTCGTGTCAACTGCTCCAATGTCAGATCCAAGAAGACGGTGCCAGATCTAGCCGTAGGAAGACCAGATCTGGTCGGGGCCTCATTGATTCTTCCAGTGCTGCTACCGTTGATGTGGAAGAAGGGCCTGACAACGGTGAATCCGACTAGAGGGCAGCGTCATTGATTCTTCCAGTGCTACTGTCGTCGATGTGGAAGCAACAAACGGATTTGAGTTGTAGGTAACCGAATCTAGGCTCCAATTCACATTTCCACCCATTCCCAATGAGAAATTAGTCTGCCACACTGATGTCGCCTTCCTGGTCGCCGAAGACCTCGAGGACTGGAGAGAGGATGAGTGCTCCTCGAACAGAAGCACAGCTGCGAAGGCCAGGTCGTCACCGTCCTCACAGGCTTCCTTCAGCTCGCTTAGGCGACGGTGAGAGTGGGGGGGAGGCGTTGAGATTCCCTCTGCACGGGGGCCATTTTTAACCACTGCAATTTTTTACGGCAAGTAAAAAACATGGCCCTTGAGCAAATCTGTGTGTTATTTTTTTGAAAGATCCGTTATTGGCTTTCATAGATAAGAATGGAGAATGTGATAGTTACAAACAATTTGGCACAAGACGCGCCAAACACACTTACACACACTTTTGCTCAGTGCTCACACGCGAGCCCCGAACCACCCCTGCCTTTGTAAGCTCTAAGTTACATTTAAACTAGGAACGACATCTAGAGCAACCACCGCATCATGCATATTGTCTTGCACCGGCGGGACCGCTTGCAAACTCCTATTACCTCCGAACACCCAAGTCTTTGCCTCATCATGGACAACTTCCATGAAGCGCTGAACGGTCCTGCCTTGTTGCCTAAAAACCCTGATATTCCTCTCATGCCACAGCTCCTAGATAACCAGCAGGATCAGGGAACTAAGCCCTTTGCGAGTTGCCGCCGGCAGGTTGCCCATCAACTGAATGAACCAAGACTTTACATTCCCTGAATGCCCCCAATTTGCCGGCTACAGGCAGGTCACGTTGATCCACAAGGCAACCCTCTCCCAGATTGTTTTAACCACAGGGCATTCACAGAAGAAGTGTGTTGAAGTTTCTAAATTCCGCAAACATAGCTGGCAGAAATACTCATTAGGCCATTGTCGTACCTGCAGCCGTGCCGTGGTCCAGACCCTATCTTGCAGGAGTAGCCAGACGAAGAACCTGCATTTAGGAGGAGGTTTGGTCTTCCAAATGAAACTTGTGGCATCACAAGTGGGAAGACTCTGAAATTCCAGGTTGTACGCTGATTTAGCTGAATATTGACCACTCGTAGATTGAGTCCAGACAATACAGTCTTCCACAGGTTCAGCCAGGAGGACAATTTGCAGCCTGTCTGAGAGCTCTAAGTACTGATGGATGATCTGATAGGACATGTTATGGTCGATATCTCTTATCCAATTGTTGTTTGACAGAGCAGTCGCCACTGTACGAGCCTTTTGCTTGCTGTGCCTGTAGAGATCAGGGAATAGTTCAGCCGGGACCTCACCATCTAACCATCTTGAATGCCAAAATGATGCCTTGCAACCGTTGCCTACGGTCACCATAGTTGCCAAATTGAATATTCTCCTGGCTTCTACATCAGGTTGGACCTGCATCCCCTTCCAAGGCCGGTCCCTGTCGTCCCACTCGATCCACATCCATCGCAGGCAAAGTGCTCTATTGATGGTGTCAAGTTCTTTGATTCCAAGGCCCCCTTTTTCAGTAGGAACACACACACGAGTCCATGCCACCTTACATTTGCCTCCAGTGAGTTGTCCATCTCCCGCCCAAAGAAAGCACCTACAAATTTTGTCAAGTTCATTTATGAATTGCTTTGGAATCTTGATGGCCGAGATCAGATAGACCGGCAAGGAGGTGAGCACGGATTTGATGAGCTCACGCCGACCAGCCACATTTACAACCTTTCCTTGCCATCCAGCCACTCTCACCTTAGCAGGATCCTGGATATATTGCAAATGTACCATTTTGATTCTTCCTAGTGTCAGTGGGAAACCAATGTATTGAATTGGGAACTGCACCCTTGCACCTGAGAAATCTGCAAGTATGTGATCCAAATCTAACCCTGCACATCAAATTGTGGCCACTGTGCTTTTGAGCATGTTTATACGCAGGCCGGTGCCATCCCCGAAGGCCTCCATAATTGCCATGATATAGCTGATCCTTGCTTGGGTTTATAAAGACCACCGCATTGTCTACATATAAGGAGAGTCTGAGCTTGGTCTGCCGCCCAGGTAGAGGGGAAAGTGAACCCTCCTCAGTAGCAACATCAAAAATTCGGTTGAGAACATCCATGGCCAAGATGAAAAGAAACGGAGACAGGAGATCTCCCTGCTGCAGCCCTCTCCCATTGGGAATCTTGGGACCATGATCACCATTTAGCATTACCCTTGAGGATGAAGACCTGAAAAGCGCTGCTAACCAGTCTGTCCATCTACTGCTAAAACCCTGCTGCACCAACATCTCTAGCAGATATTCCCATGACACAGTATCGAAAGCCATGCTAATGTCCAATTTGATCAGGCATGCAGGTATCCTAGAGCAGTGGTAATTCCTTGCCAGGCCTCTGACATAGGTAAAGTTATCTTGAATGCAATGCTTTCTTAATGAAGGCGCTCTGACCTGGTGTAATGAGCTCATCAATGTAGTTTGAAAGCCGAGTAGTCAACACCTTGGTGAACAGCTTAGCAAAAGAGTGAATCAAACTTATGGGCCTGAAGTCCTTTGGTTCAGATGCCACCTCAGTCTTAGGCAAAAGGACCATGTGAGCACCATTTAGATGATCTAAGGCGCCATTGTGGTGGATGTTGGTACTTCTTAACATCACTACAACCAATAGGTGGAGTTAATCTCACCTAAGGCCATATGAGCCAGAGGCACTCAGTGTTTCTCCATCTCATAGCTTTACCATAGGCTAGGTTGTCATCCCCAGCAGTAATGCTAGAAATGTTATATGTGCTATATGTGGTTGTGCTGATTTGCAATCTTCTCTAAAACAAATATATTTATCATTAAATTATCCGCAAGCGCACAGATAAAATAACACTGTCACATTTCACCAGGAGGGATCCAGGTTTATCATTTATAATTCTACCACAGAGAGGAATATAAGGATGGCTGATACGATTAGTAGCTAGCATACTTATGAGAGATTCGGTCACTAACACGATCTTTAGCAGGGGTAAGCCAATAATGATATGATAAGTGATAAACAAAGGCAAAGTTAACACATAGAGATGTAGGCATAGACTACTCACTACTCAAACTAACGTGGACTTACGTTAAGAGACGGAATTCTTATGTAGCATTAAATCTACTAAGTCAAACATCTACCCTAGGTCATATACCATCATATATAGCATAACAACCATGAATCTATGCATCCTGAAGATTTATGAGGAGAACCAAGAACAAAACAAGATAATCCCCAAAACCATGTTCAACTAGTCTTATAACCGAGGGATGGATTCCAAAGGACTCAACAGGAATATCACACCCGCGATCTACCACACAACCCAGATTATAAGATGCATCCGCAGATAGATCATATCTAAGCACCATGCTTACATAATTATTTCTATCCCGACCCACTCGAGATTTGAATTAGCGCTCTACGAATAGATACATGAACTCACAATTAATCATGACCATATCAAATATACGACTAGAATAAACTAAGAACATAGCAAACCAACACTTAATATTGAAATAGAATAAAGTCATGGATACAAGATAATACCGTAATGACTCGAAGATCGAGAATCCTGGGTTGGCAACACCCAGCTCTATTTGAATCTGACTTGCTAATCTAACTAGAGGAACTAGAACTAGAAGAACTAGAACTAGACAAGTAGCTACCCTAATCTCTGGTGGAGAAGCTCTCTTCTACTTCTGCCTGGCTTGAATGAATTGATAATCAGTTAGGGTTTCACCCTGGGGTCAGGGGGTCTTGTTATATAGCCCCAGGCGATGAACCGTAGCCATTGGATCAAACCGACCTTGATTGATGGATAAGATTGCTCCTCATAGGCGGTTTGGAACCAACATAGCTGGGTGTGGCTGATAGGTGGGCCCAGGCCGCGGCCACCCTTGGCCCTACCCACGGCCGCCCTCGGGCCCTACCAGGTGGGTCCCAATCTCTTCTGTGTTGTCTCTGGTGTCTTCTGGAATGTTCTTACGTGGGTTTCAAGTTGAGATACGTTACTGATATGTCTTTGTGTCGTAGGGCTTCAAATCTCTGGGCTTTTCCTGTTTAATCCCTGAAAAATATATAGTTCACCAAAACTCGTGAAAATTGTCAGTATAAGCCCTATGTCTATGTGGATATTCATTTTGTGCCCTTTATTTCATGTTTAGTTGACATATAAAAGTATTCAATAAGAGATGTCAACAAGCTCCCCCAAGCTTAACCTTTGCTAGTCCCTAACAAAGCCAAACTTGACAATGGATCAGGAGTTGCTACAATGTTTGATCTCCTTACAAGTACACATGATCATTGGTAAAAAGTTCTTCTCCAAGAAAGGGTGAAACCATTCTAACCTTCCAATTTACCTATATTTCCCGAAAAGTATGGGGCTTTTATCTGTACTAAAATCTTGGGTGATTGAAAGATAGAACAAGTTAGTCGAGTACTATGTCTCAAACTCTTTGATTCACCTCTGTTCTGGAGTTTTCAATATTTTCAAAATAAAACTCAGAGTTTCCATTGTATGACCCTTTCAAGTCTCTCATATGTGGTATTTTTGGATCCTCACCAAGGTAATGATGTGGTGCCTTCTCTCTTAAAGTGTGTGGTATTTGTGGCACATGGCAGTTTTACTATGCCTTCTCTCACCCTACTTCTAAAGTCTTATATGTGGAGCTCATAGGTGGGAAACAGCGTATACATACTTGCCAAGCATATATCGTAAAGTCAAACAATGGATCCAAAAGAACAAGTCATACAATGTAGGTGTATATATGTGAGGTGGATATATGGTGAAGATGGAATGTAATCTTCCTAATTCTATTAAGCTCATTTTGAAGAAATTGATCTCTCTCTCAGAAATTTGAGAAGACATAAAAGAGAACTTGGGCTAGCTTTTCTCTTCCCTCTTTTTTTTCAGAGAGGCGGGCATCTAAGTACCCATTGTTTTCACATTGGACACTTGTCCATTTTTTCAACTCTCTTTCATTCTTCTTTCTTTTTAGGGAGGTAGGCTCTACTCGTCCGTAGGACACTTGTCCATTTTTCATCTCCCTTTTCTTTTTTTTAGCATTGCCCCAAGTTTCTTTTTGTCAACAATTTTTGAATGAAATACACGGAGCATGAATGGGGTTTCTGGAATCATAGAAGGAGAATATTTTTGGTGTTTACTCCGGGGTAGGAGTAGAACATTTTCATGAAGGCTAGCAAAATGGCAATTGTCTACTTCTGGATTAGAAGTAGTATATATATGTGGAGTGTGGATTTTGTATGACAAGTTCCTAAGGGTCACAGAGGTTGCCAAAACTCAATGCAAAGCAAGTAGCCAATAAAATGGTGTTTTCCTATCTAATATCATGTATTTGGCTGTGGTAGGAATTTTGAAGCCCTCTGTCATGTAGGAAACTCATCATGTAATGATTATAGAATTTTCACAAACAAATCTCCAGAATTTAGTGTCACTAGGAACAAGATAAATAGTAGCTCGGACTTTCTCATATCATATCTGTCAATAACTTGGACTAGTTTAGATGTATGCTCCCACAAAATTTCAAGTTCAAGGCGAATCTTCAGATTTAAACAGTTGTGTCCATAAATTGGGAGAACTCTAAACCAATGCAAGGTACTTGCAAGAAAGTAAAACAGAGCAACTATTCATCATTTCCAAACAAATAACTTGTCTAGCTCTTGTTATTTATTAAAAGCAAAATTAAAAGCAAACTTTTGTACACACTTTTTTATTTTGTTTTCATTTTTGTTTTCATTTTTTTAGCAAACCTTAAGCAAACTAAAATATAGAAAATAAATAAATAAACACCAGGTGGTTGAGACTTACCTGGTTGAGTGGGGGTAGCCTTCCCCCAAGCTTGATCTTGATGTGGGTGTTCTAACGACGACGTCCACATCTGTTCCCTGTGAAGGTGTGCAGCTGGTTCGTGTGATACCCTAGTGTCTCTTGGATGTTGGAGATGCTTTGATCAGTTCTAGCATTCCATGCTCTCTGTTCTTGGAAGTGGGTGGTCTGGTTCTGCTGAATCCCTTGAACAGTGGTGTAGATCCCTTGGGGAAGTCGTGCTTCTGGTTGTCCAAAACCTGCAAAAGAGTTGCGAGCTGGTTCGTAATCATGAGGATGGTCCTCGTGGCGTGATGTACCTGCTGTGTCGTGGAAGTATCCACTTCCACGATAAGTATCGCGACGGATGCGTGCGTCTCCAGATTGGTCCTTTGGGCTTTCTTGCGGGAACCGGCCGTAGTGGGCATGGGAAGGCCCTGGTTGGCCCCAGTCCTGATATCCTGTGTAAGCTGCTCCTTGTGGGGTTGGATCTGCTCCCATCCATACTGGTTCATGTGCAGTTGCTTGGCGTTGTGGCATGGTCCTCTGCATGTTCACTGGTTGTGCATGTACATTCAGCAAGAAGGATTGTGCATGATAAAGGGAAAAATCCAGGTTAGGTAACTGGATTTCCCCAATGGCAGGGTGTTTCATATAGTAAAGACTTTCTTCCCTTCTCACCATGTGTGCTTGTTTGAAGTATGGGTAGCCTATCAACGCCTGTTCTTTTTCTATAAAAGGAACAAAGGCATCTCCCAAGATCTTAAGATGATTTGCAATTCTAGTAATAAGTGAGGTGCACTCTATTGTTCCTACCAACTTGGGTAAGTTGAGCCAATGTTGTGCCATGAGGGTTACAGGGGAGACTTTCCTTCTTTTAATAACAGCGTACATTAGTTGTAAGTCCCCCATTCTAACACTTCTATTGTCTTTCTTTGGGAACAAGGTAAAACACATCCATTTATGCAAAAAGCGGAGGGTAGGTATGTGCATGTCATTGGCTTTGGCATCCTGGAAGAAATCTCTGTTGGAGAGATCCTTCCAAACTGTCAAGTGGTTAAAATCAGGCAAAGCCTCATCTAGCGAAAGAACGCAAGAGGGTTCAAAGCCAAGAGCATTGTTCAGACCCCTCCAGCTAAGAAAATGTTGTTCTTTAAAGAGTCTAAAGGACACCCCGTCATTTGTAACACGCAGGGTGCAAAGAAATTCGAGGGTCAACAGCCTAGAACCTTGCTCAGTAATTTCGCAAAAATTCTGCCACCCCATGATATTGAAAATTGTGTCAAATTCAGAAGCCATACCTATCATTTGCATGAATTCAGGGTCTAGTACTGGCGTGTGCGTGAAAGTTCGATTCTTCATGTCCTTGTACCTTGCCAGCTCTTCTGCACTATGTAGCCCAAGATCATTGTCGGTCATCAGGATCTTAGTTGGTGGAGCTTCTGTTCCAAAGCTCATCTCTGATTGGGCTCTTGATGAGGAGCCATCTTGATAAATACCGAACCAATCTCGGCACGAGGGTGGCCCGATCTTCACGACAGTAGGTTTAGGAACAAGATAACTTGATACGGGGTAGCGGAGATAACTTTGGTAAAGACGGCAGCGAAGATAACTTGCTGTAGAATAGCGGTAACTAGCTTTATACCTGGCCAAGGTTGGATGCGACCAAGCGACGGGGAGAGAGGCACCGAAACCGCGAAGACTTCGACTCGATCTCCAAACGACCGCAGAACCACAATCCGGAGCTAATCCACACAATACGGCGCAGCCGAACGGAAGCCGTAGAGCACGAAGTAGTGGATCCCAGAGGGATCTCCCGAGATGGCCTTCTGAGTTGTTTCCGCGTGACTGTTTGACTTCTGAGCAGTCTTCAATGTTTCGATCATAACTCCTTCTAGGGAACTTCAACTGATGTGTGACTGGATGCGTTTGAAAGCTAACTTGATAAGCTTTCACACCATATATCTCTTGCTTCAGGAAGTATTGTGTATTGGTACAGTTTTGCATGGACATTTGGACTTCAAGCAGACTGCTGACTCACTGACCAGTCAGCACTAAATCTGGTCGGACACCTTGATGGAAACTCGAAACTGATCAGGGTTGGAAGCATTGGAAAGTAGACTTCAAGAGCTTTCCAACAAGTGCTCATTCACCTCCATAGCATTTGGGAATGAAAAGTTATGACTATTTCTTCCAGATCGTTCTGTCTTGCCGGACTGACTCGAACGTGAATCTTCTCTCTGGTCTCTCCTTGACATCTCCTTGTCACGTTCATTTGTAAACCTGAGCATAAGCAACATGCACGACTTAGGTAGCATAAAATTCTCATTATTATTTAACTGAAATTCACAAAGTAGCGCGTGCACCTTATGTTGTATTTCTTTAGCTTGACTATGAGTAATCGGTCCGGATATGACTTTGTTGATTGATGTAGTGGTCAGAGACGTCACCATGGTGGTCGACGAGGTTGCTGAGGTCGTCGACGCTAGCGTGGTCATATCATCCTCCCTCCCTTGAAAAGGAGTCGTCCTCGACTCTAATTCTTTTGGTCCAAGGAGTTGCGCTTGGTGACTGACTTGTGTTGTGACAACATCACGATCTTTTTCTTCCATCACAACAAGATGTTTGAATCTATAATCATACAAACCAAGTAGTAGTCTTGTAGGTGGGAATCTAAACAATTTGAAATCAAGTTTATCTTTCACCTTGAATGGATGTCTTGCATAAATGATGAATGTTAATTGTCTCGTTATGGTCACATCATCCTCCCTCCCTTGAAGAAAAGTCGTCCCCGACTTTTGTTTACCTGAAATCAGTCTAGAAAAAGTAGAGGGTGGATGTACATCATAATTCCAATACTCTTTCACTTTATTTTGTCCATTTGTTCCATTACAATTCATATTCATGTTATTAACTTTTTTGGATTTGGGATATTCTCTCAACCTTGGCAAACCTGCAAATAACTTTGAAGATGGAAGCACAAAAATTTCTTTCAAGCCAATAATTTGATTCATATTATCATATTTCATCTTTGCAATGTCAAACTTTCGATCAAATTGATGTTGTGCATTCATGGCATCCCAAAAATTATCAATATATGAAATCTTGCTAGGAACTTTCAAAGCACAAAGACTCTTATCAAAACAAAATGCAGTAGTTGTGTGAACATGAGCTTCTATCAAATCAGCACAAAGGTTTTGATTATGTTCTATTGCTGAAACAATATTATCATGGGTATCCAATTCTACATTACCAAATTTATTTGCATCCAAAGTATCAGCTATATGAGTGCAAAACATCATGTATATGAACCATATCAAACCATAGAAAAGATCATTCATAACTGAACATTGGTTATCGACTCGCAAAATTTCAGCAAAGCTGTGATCATGTAACATTACCAAATCAGCACAACTAGCATGGTCAATTTCATTAGAAACATATGCTTCATCACAATTTCTCACCATTATATTTTGTAAATTCAGATTTGAATTACCTTCATCACCATTCAGACCTTGTGGCAAAGCAAGGACCATGGATGATGCTTCTGAAATCTTACCACAATCCTCATTAGGATTCAGACTTTGGACAGCACACAATTTCATCGAATTCATGGATATCGTCTCACTTCTCTCAAGGAGTATGTAGTTTTCATCAGCAGCTATCTCTTCCTCATTCTCATTTCAAACCTGCTCATTTGGAAAGAAAACACTAGAGGTAGGAATGAAAGTGTTAGTTTCAAAAATATCCTCACATGGCTTGCAATCTAACTCTCTATTTTTCTATGGTGTATCCCTCACTGTGGCATTGTTGATATTCTCATTGTCACAGTGGCTGGACACACATAACTCCATTTTGTTTTCACTCTCTTTCACTTTGGTTATGCAGCCCTCATTCTCACATGGCTTTTGATGCACAATTATTTCAGCATCTTGTGAAGCAACATATACATATGTGTCATACTTCATGTTTTGTAATGGCATTGAAGTAGCAATTGATGCAAAAGAACCATGAGCTGAAGCCTCCTCAAAGGCTATTGAACTTGCATCACCTGAGGGGGAAGAGTTTGCAATGGTATTGCCTTCAATTTGAGGATGCACATTACACACTAAAATTTCAGCATCCATGTCCATGGCCATGAATTGATCATCTTCTTCATCGAAAATTGGGGGCTGATCATAATTCACCACTTCTTTTTCATCATGGACCTGCATCACACAAGAAATACAACTAGAAGAAGGCATTATCATGTTAGTAGTAAACAATTCCTCACATGAGTTCTCTTCTTTTTCACTCAATTTTTGTGTATCTCTCTCACACTGAATTATGTGGCTCTCCTCACATTTTGTGGAATCTCTCAGATTTTCTTGCTGAACTCTCACACTCATATTTAGTTGGTGGAACTCTTCCTCACATATAGTGGAGTCTCTCTTCTTTTGATTTTGTACTCTCACACTCAATCTTGATTGGTGCCACTCTTTCTCACATGAGTGCGGCTGTCCATAAGACCTTCTCTCTTGCTGAATTTTTCTTTTGGTGGGAGCACAATAATCTTTAGCACAAATATATCCACATGGGAGATCACAGGATTGGGTTCACTCAATTCTTTTGAATCCCCCTTCCTATTCATCAAAACTAATCCCTCTTTTCCCGATTTTTGGGTTCTTTGAGGCTGTGTGGTTTTATGTGGCTTTGGAAACTCTCCCTCACTATTTTTGTGGATCACTCTTAAGTGTTTATCACTCTCTCGCTGAATTTTTCTTTTGGTGGAAGCTCCATAATCTTCATCACCAAAGAACGCACGGGGGCGAGAACTATGCCCAAATAGACCACCATGAGATTTGGTTGGGCTATGTCGTTGTGTAGCACGACCGCACGATGTAGGAAGACGCTCATCGAGCATTTTCTCCATGACCTCCAAGAATGAGTTTTCAAAATGATGTAACTCAGCCCGAGAAATTGGTGGTTCTTTTTCTCTATGGCCACCACCACGAATAATTGAATATGGTCCTGCCATGTTAGGGGGCAGCAAGAATGTGGAATAGGAAAAATATTTGTGGACACACTCAATCTCACATCTTACTTACCCAAGTTCTTTCCTCAAGGACTGTGATTGTGAGGGTGCGGGCAGCTTCAACGGAGGTGGTAGAGAGGTCGTAAGGATTACGAATCGACTGTCCTGGTTCCGGTTTCTTGGTGGAGCTATAGGTGGCAAACAAGGAGGGCTACGATACTGAAATCCAAGTGAATATGTGCTCTAAAGATATGATGTTGCTGCTAACAAGACTTCCACCAACTTGGATTTGTAAACTAAAAAATTTCAGCAACAACCGCAACACACTTTCTCCTTCAAATTCTTTTCTTTCTTTGCTTCTCTTCTTTTTTTTTTTTTTTGATTCTCTCTCTCTTCTTTTTTTTATAACACTAACAATGGATGGCAAATGATAGATATATAATGGTGGTGACTAGCAACTTGAATAACACAAGAACACAAGGTAACAGTACCGTCAAAGGGCTATAGGAATTTTTTTTGTGGCTTTTAGTGGACTGTAGGACATGAACAAATAAAAAATATATGATGGATGAAACTAGTTACAAATTGGTAAAACAAATGATAGATAAGTGGGTGATAACAAAACCTACCGTGACAACGATAGCTCTGATACCAAATGATAAATACCGAACCGATCTCGGCATGAGGGTGGCCCGGTCTTCATGACAGTAGGTTTAGGAACAAGATAACTTGATACGGGATAGCAGAGATAACTTTGGTAAAGACGGCAGTGAAGATAACTTGCTATAGAACAAGGGTAACTAGCTTTATACCTGGCCAAGGTTGGATGCGACCAAGCGACGGGGAGAGAGGCACCGAAACCGCGAAGACTTCGACTCGATCTCCAAACGACCGCAGAACCACAATCCGGAGCTAATCCACACAATACGGCGCAGCCGAACGGAAGCCGTAGAGCACGAAGTAGTGGATCCCAGAGGGATCTCTTCACAAGTCCAGGAAGAACAAGGAAGAACAAGGGTTGAGTAAGCAACTCGGCAGCTCGGCTGCAATATCACTGGGGATAATCTCAATTCATAAAAATCTGTTGATAGCTTACATATGGGGGGGGGTATTTATACTAGGAACAACCCTCCTAGGTGGGTGGAAACACGAAATCAAACTGATTACGTCGCTAGTGTGAAAGGATCTCCCGAGATGGCCTTCTGAGTTGTTTCCGCGTGACTGTTTGACTTCTGAGCAGTCTTCAATGTTTCGATCATAACTCCTTCTAGGGAACTTCAACTGAAGTGCGACTGGATGCGTTTGAAAGCTAACTTGATAAGCTTTCACACCATATATCTCTTGCTTCAGGAAGTATTGTGTATTGGTACAGTTTTGCATGGACATTTGGACTTTAAGCAGACTGCTGACTCACTGACCAGTCAGCACTAAATCTCGTCGGACACCTTGATGGAAACTCAAAACTGATCAGGGTTGGAAGCATTGGAAAGTAGACTTCAAGAGCTTTCCAACAAGTGCTCATTCACCTCCATAGCATTTGGGAATGAAAAGTTATGACTATTTCTTCCAGACCGTTCTGTCTTGCTGGACTGACTCGAACGTGAATCTTCTCTCTAGTCTCTCCTTGACATCTCCTTGTCACGTTCCTTTGTAAACCTGAGCATAAGCAACATGCACGACTTAGGTAGCATAAAATTCTCATTATTATTTAACTGAAATTCACAAAGTAGCGCGTGCACCTTATGTTGTATTTCTTTAGCTTGACTATGAGTAATCGGTCCGGATATGACTTTGTTGATTGATGTAATGGTCGGAGACGTCACCATGGTGGTCGACGAGGTTGCTGAGGTCGTCGACGCTGGCGTGGTCATATCATCCTCCCTCCCTTGAAAAGGAGTCGTCCTCGACTCTAATTCTTTTGGTCCAAGGAGTTGCGCTTGGTGACTAACTTGTGTTGTGACAACATCACGATCTTTTTCTTCCATCACAACAAGATGTTTGAATCTATAATCATACAAACCAAGTAGTAGTCTTGTAGGTGGGAATCTAAACAATTTGAAATCAAGTTTAGCTTTCACCTTGAATGGATGTCTTGCATAAATGATGAATGTTAATTGTCTCGTTATGGTCACATCAGCTTGGACCTTCGGCCGAATCCAAAGAAGCTCATCCTGCAAAAATAATCACGAAGCAAAACAAAACAAAGCAAGACAAGTACTAGTAAAGGGGTTAGAAAAATAGGAGGTTAGCACAAAGCAATCACAAAACAAAATACATAATAGTAGAGAGGTCAGAAAATAATCAGGGGTTAGCTGTCCAAAGTTAGTCGTCCAAAAAGATAATGCTTGGTTGATTTTATTTTGACAGAACTTCCCCTAGCAAAGTTTTAATCTAGCTTGGTTACTAGGACAGCATTTCCTCTAATTCTTCTACTACTTCTTCACCAGATCTCTCTCCCTCTTCAAGATCTTTACTACTACTCAAGAACTACTTCTTTCTTTGTTCTCTCTTTCTCTCTTCTCTCAACTAAGCCAAAGCTCTATGGAATGAAGAACTATGAATCTCGAAGTGGAACTGGAAGCTCTGG
Source organism: Hyparrhenia diplandra (assembly GCA_015847255.1). Classification (NCBI taxonomy): domain Eukaryota; kingdom Viridiplantae; phylum Streptophyta; class Magnoliopsida; order Poales; family Poaceae; genus Hyparrhenia; species Hyparrhenia diplandra. Next base: position 28,806 of record JADLZK010009404.1, read on the forward strand.
AATGAGGAGGTGAGGAGAAACCGAGGGATATGTGGGTTTTTTAGGGGGAGAGAGGGAGGGCTCGGCCGCCCTGATAGGTGGGCGCGGCCGCCCTGGTGGTGGGCCCGTCTGCACTCTCCTCCATGCTGCATGTTACTTGCTTCGAGGTGCATCAAGTTAGGTGGATTTTGCGGTGGAAAAGCATGCAGGCAAGGTGAATGGAGGTAGGTGGAGGTTTGAGTGGGATATGTCTTGTCCAAGTTAGGTGAAATAAGAATTTGAGTGTATGACAAATAGGGTCCACCACTAAAAATATTTTTGGTATTTTGATATAGAATGCAGGAAAATAAATATAGGAATGCAAGAATAAATATTTTTGGGCCACCACAATAAATGTTTTCATGGGTTTTAACACTCCACAAAATTATTTATATGGGGCATTTGATTTTCTGATGTGTAAAAGAAATTAAGGATAATTACCGACGTACCTTTGGTGAGGGTTCGTAGTTTAAAGTCCACGAACTAGACTCTCCAATTCTTTTAATTATTAGGTGCATTCTCCGTATTCGGAGATGATGATGGTAAATCTTCCTTTTCAATCATATCCACCGAAGAGCGAGGCTCAGGTCTTGGTTTGAAGGCAAATTTCTCTTCCTTTCCATTTAGGTTGAATGTGATTTCCCCAGCTGTGACATCAATGTGTGCATTAGCTATGCTCAGAAAAGGTCTTCCGAGAATGATCGAAACTCGTGAATCTGGTTGCATATCCAAGACTACAAAGTCCACTGGTACGAAGAATCCTCTAATTTTAACTGGTATGTTCTCGGCGATTCCTGATGGATATCTGATGGACTGATCTGCTAATTGCAGAGAAATTGAGGTTGGAACTAGATCTGTGTGCCTGAGTTTGTCAAAGACGGACTTTGGCATTACACTGACACTTGCTCCAAGATCACAAAGTGCATTGTCAAAATATTGGTCTCCGATAGAGCAATCAATGGTGGGGCATCCTGGATCTTTCTTCTTATTTGGTAACTCATTGAGGATGGCCTCACTGCATTCCTCTGTTAGCTTGATTACTTCCATAGTGGGTAATGGTCTCTTTTTGTTCAAAATATCTCTAAGGTACTTTGCATAGGTAGGGACTTGTATAGCATCGAGTAGAGGGATATTGATGTATAACTTCTGAATTACCTCTTCAAATTTTCCAAACTGCTCATCCACTTGGGGCTTACGTTGTCTTCTAGGATATGGTATGAAGGTTGTATCATGAAAGTCTTTCATCACATGTGGATTCTGAGGCAAAATCTCTATTTCATCATCCTTTTCTTCTTCTGTTGGTACCGGGGGTACCATTGGTGTTGCTGGTGGTGCTCTTACTGGCTTCTCTACTGTTCTTTCTAGGTACGGTGGATCACGTGTGGACTTACCACGTCTAGTCGTGACATTGTGTACCTGCTCATGGTTAGCGGTAGTACGCATAGCAGCAAACAGTTTTGCTATTTGTGATTCTATCTTTTTATTATAAGCAAACTGATCTTTTAAAGCAACTGAAAAATTATCCATCTTAAGATTTATATCTTTTAAAATTTTATCATTACCAACAAGCTTTTTAGAAAAATCATCATTAATTCTAGCTTGTTCCTCAATTAACTCTCTTAAAGATGGTTGTTTTGGAATATTACCTTGGTACTTACCTTGGTAGTTGGATCGAGGTTGTGAATTCCATTCTTGTTTTGATTGTGTTGTACTGGAATTGTGAACGGCGAGGCTTGAGTCTGATGCTGAATCAATATAGTCTTGTAAAGCCTGACGATCCTTCTTGTAATTGGCTCTTTCTTCAAGCCAATTCAATAACACATCCATCTTGGTTGATATTGCATTTACTTCTTTTGGTATTTCTTCAATTTGATGGGAGTGTTGAGTGCTTTCTTGGGGACCAAACCTTGGTTTTTTCGATATCTTTTCCATAAGTGTGTCGGCTTTTCCAAGAGTGAGTGACAAAAATGATCCTCCAAAGAAATTTGCATCCAAATGCTCTTGAGCTTTTCTTGATAATCTATGATAAAATCCTTGTAGGAGTAACCAATCTTCCATTCCATGATGGGGGCAATCTGATATGTATTCTTCTAAACGTTCCCATGCTTCTGGAATTGATTCTCCCTTCTGCTGCTGAAAATTTGTGATTTTTCCTCGTAAGGCATTGGTTTTGCCTATTGGGAAGAATTTTGATAGGAAGGCTTTTGAACATTCATCCCGTGTCTTGATTTCTTCTTTATTAGCATAGAACCATAACTTCGCTTTCCCCGTCAATGAGAATGGGAATAAGTGGAGTAATATGATATCTTGGGAAACGTCCTTGATTGTGAAGGTGTTGGCAATCTCCAGAAAATTCTGAAGATGAGAGCGTGCATCATCATGTATCCTTCCACTGAATTGAGTAGCTTGAACCATGTTGATGAAGCTGGGCTTGAGCTCAAACTCAAGATTGTTAGTTTGAAGTACCGGTCCAGTGTGAATGTTCTCATTGCTTGGAGCAGAGAACTCTCGTAAAGTTCTTTCACCCATAGCTTCAAAAGCTGATTGTATGCTTCCTCTTGACTGACTTTATTCTGATGAACGAAGTGAAGTGAATATCAATCAATCCTTTATGATAAACCCCGTATAAAATATAAAAAAAAAGAAAAACAAGGGTAATCCCGCTAAAGTAAAGTGTCTAGTTTAGACCTCATCATAAGTTTCTTTCTAATAATATCTCTAGTTAACCTTTATTTCCTCCCCGGCAACGGCGCCAGAAATGCTTGTTGGTACTTCTTAACATCACTACAACCAATAGGTGGAGTTAATCTCACCTAAGGCCATATGAGCCAGAGGCACTCAGTGTTTCTCCATCTCATAGCTTTACCATAGGCTAGGTTGTCATCCCCAGCAGTAATGCTAGAAATGTTATATGTGCTATATGTGATTGTGATGATTTGCAATCTTCTCTAAAACAAATATATCTATCATTAAATTATCCGCAAGCGCACAGATAAAATAACACTGTCACATTTCACTAGGAGGGATCCAGGTTTATCATTTATAATTCTACCACAGAGAGGAATATAAGGATGGTCGATACGATTAGTAGCTAGCATACTTATGAGAGATTTGGTCACTAACACTTCTTTAGCGAGGGTAAGCCAATAATGATATGATAAGTGATAAACAAAGGCAAAGTTAACACCACGAGAGATGTAGGCATAGACTACTCACTACTCAAACTAACGTGAACTTACGTTAAGAGACGGAATTCTTATGTAGCATTAAATCTACTAAGTCAAACATCTACCCTAGGTCATATACCATCATATACAAACATAACAACCATGAATCTATGCATCCACGAAGATTTATGAGGAGAACCAAGAACAAAACAAGATAATCCCCAAAACCATGTTCAACTAGTCTTATAACCAAGGGATGGATTCCAAAGGACTCAACAGAATATCACACCCGCTATCTACCACACAACCCCATTATAAGATGCATCCCGTAGATAGATCATATCTAAGCACCATGCTTACATAATTATTTCTATCACACGACCCTTTCGAGATTTGAATTAGGCGCTCTACGAATAGATACATGAACTCACAATTAATCATGACCATATCAAATATACTACTAGAATAAACTAAGAACATAGCAAACCAACACTTAATATTGAAATAGAATAAAGTCATGGATACAAGATAATACCGTAATGACTTGAAGATCGAGAATCCTGGGTTGGCAACACCTAGCTCTATTTGAATCTGACTTGCTAATCTAACTAGAGGAACTAGAACTAGAACTAGACAAGTAGCTACCCTAATCTCTGGTGGAGAAACTCTCTTCTACTTACACTTTGGCTTGAATGAATTGATAATCGTTAGGGTTTCACCCGGGGGTCGGGGTCTTGTTATATAGCCCGGGCGATGAAACCGTAGCCATTGGATCAAACCGACCTTGATTGATGGATAAGATTGCTCCTCATAGGCGGTTTGGAACCGACATAGCCGGGTGTGGGCGACGGGTGGCCCGGGCCGCGGCCGCCCCTCCGCCCCCCGGTGGGTCCCAGTCTCTTCTGTGTTGTCTCTGGTGTCTTCTGGAATGTTCTTACGTGGGTTTCAAGTTGAGATACGTTACTGATACGTCTTTGTGTCGTAGGGCATCAAATCTCTGGGCTTTTCCTGTTTAATTCCTGAAAAATATATAATTCACCAAAACTCGTGGAAATTGTCAGTATAAGCCCTATGTCTATGTGGATATTCATTTTGTGCCCTTTATTTCATGTTTAGTTGACATATAAAAGTATTCAATAAGAGATGTCAATAGTGGACATGCATACTATGGAAGGCTACAAGAACATCAAATTTGATTATGCCCCAGCATCTGTTATAGAAATTGTTGGAGAAGCCATCTGGACCTAGTGCTTTGTCACTCGGCAGACCTTTTACAACAACTTCAACTTCCTCTTCAGTGAATGATCTGTCCAATTCCAGCCCCTCTGCCTCCTGCAGCACACTCATATTCAATCTATCCCAATTGAAGGACCCCGTTCTTTGTACTCTCGTGCCCATGACACTAGAGTAGAAGTCGTGTAGCACAGTCTCATTCTCACTTTGGTTCCAAGTTAAGGTGCCATCTTGCTTTTTAAGAGCTGCGATATATTTCCTCCTCCTTCTATTGCTCATCTTCAGGTGGAAAATTTTTTTACAGGCGTCTCTGGCCCTGAGCCAGATGAAACAGGATGCCTGTCTCTTCTTGATCTTTCCACTGCAGCAAAGTCGAGCAGTCTGGACTTGAGTTGCTTCCTGAGAAAATTTTCCTCTTCTGACAATTGTTTGCTCTCCTGTGCCACGTCCAGCCTCATGATGACATCGTTTGCAATATGTAGTTGTAGGCGCACCTTGCTAAAGAGAGGTTTACTCCATTGTCGCAGTGCCTGAGACATCTCTGAAAGCTTTTTCCTAAGAACAGACAGCGCTGAACCAGATTGCTGTTGGGACCAGGCTTGTTGCACCACCTCATTGAAGCCGTCGATATGGAGCCAATGATCTTCAAACCTGAACCTTGCTCTCCTTGGAACAGTGCTCTGACGGTTGAGTAAGATGGGTATATGATCTGACACCCCTATTGACAGAGCGTGCAACGCGAAGTTTGAGAAGAGAAGCTCCCAACCGGCATTACAGAAAGCCCTGTCCAGGTGCACCAGTGTTGGGTTCTCCCTTTCATTGGACCATGTAAATCTTCTATTTTGAAGGCAGATCTCCATCAGCTCACAGCCATCCAGAGCCGCCCCGAATTTGCCCATGAGCCTGCGGTTTAGATTTAGGTTATTCTTGTCACTTGCCTGGTAAATCAAGTTGAAATCCCCTAAGATCAACCAGGGGGTTCCCTACGCTGGCGTGGTTGCTATCATCTCCTAAAGGAAGTCTTCCTTTCTTCTGTCATCAGCCGGGCCATAACACGTTGAGAGGCAGAAGCACACCCCATTTGCCACCATGGTAACTGTTCCTGAAACTGAGAACTGCCTGACAGTCACACTAGATAGCAGCACCACATCCTGATTCTAGGCGAGCAAGATGCCTCCTCTAGTTCCATTTGCATCCACTACACCACAACACTTTTATAAGGTCAGACATCTGACGCTAAAATTTCTTTTTATCGTTGGGTAATCTGTCCCTAAAGATTACTGAAAGACCATCTGTCGGCAATTCCACGTTTAGCGATTTACTGTCTGTCGCTATACATGTTAATAAACTGTCTGTCCCTAAATATAAGTATGGGGTCACTCTGTCTGTCGCTAAATAAGTAGGTCCCACGGCCCACCACCCGCTCCCAGATTACATTGGGCTCGCGGGTAAAATTTGGTCTGGACCGTGCAAATTTTGGCCATACAACCAAAACCCTAGAACTTTTCCCCAAAATCTCACCTGCCGCCGCCCATCTCCCTCCCAACTCGACTCGCCGCCCACTCCCTCCCAATCCGCCCGTCACCACCATTTGTGTCCGTCAAAATCTTCCGTCACCGCCCTCTCCCTCTCCCCCGTGGCTGTGGTGTCGCCTCCATACCCTAGTCCACACCTTGCGCAGGCTCTTTGCCATTTCTTTGCCGGGACCCCGCCTCCTCTGCGCAGCCCGCACCGTCTTTGCTCTCCTCAACGGTCGCCGCCGTCGTCCGCGCACCAGCCCGCTCCTCTAAGGTAAGGATCTCGATTCCCTGGCGGCGTGCGGCGCTGATTGAAGTGGTGATGCCCGCATGGGTGTATTGCAGAGGACAACACAGCGAGGGTGGAGGACGTCATGATGCCCATTGCCAGGAGTCTCGAGCGGGAGGAGCTGGAGGCCGAGATCCAGGTGAGATTTGGGTCCTTGCTCAGGGCGCCGTTGGGGGATGGCTTAGGAGATGGCATATGCTTCCTCGATCTGGCCTGGGTTTTTGGGGAAGAAGCGTTTGACATGGATCCCCCGTCGGCGGTATACGTACCAAGGTTAGTTGGCCCTCGTAGATTTATTTGTTGTTTGATTGTTTCGATATTCCTAGATAGGGATTATACGAGGAGGCTTTCTATGTTTGTTGTGATAATTAAGGTTCTTCATTATTTATTCTGATTGAGATGTTCTGTTGGCTTGTATCCTAGTGAATTAGTGATTCTAGAGACCAACTTTAGATCCCATGGAAGTGACTGATGGATTGGAATTTCATTTTTGAAGAGATGCCAAGCGTATTGTTAATTCAGACCTAGATAATGACTTTGTGGGTGGTTATTAGTATTACCTCAACTCTATTTTGTGTTTACATGCGTCCCTTCCTTTATCATCATCAATATGACAACCAATGCTGTGATGTTCACCCAGTATATTCCAACCGCACCAAGGATAAGTGCAGTCCCGTGGACAATTAGATGGATCGGCTTAGGCCGTGTCATGGATCATCTTAGTCTATTGAATAGAATATTTGATATGCTTGATTGCTCCTTAAGTGGGGCTTGATATTTACAACTTCAAAATAGTATACTTTGGCTGATTGGTGCCTCGTATTTACATCGATTTTCTAATTGGGTTACGTAGGAGAGCATAATATATACGCCCAAGCATGGGTAAGTCTGTTTGCTATTTCCATGTGACTCTGCCTTGTTGCATCGTTGATGCTCCTTGGGCTGTACATAATATTGTACCAAAGTTGGTTACCTCAATGATATTGAGTTGGAGCTGTCTAGTTTATGCAAAATAGAGCCATATTATCATCCCCATGTATTTTCTTGTGACTTATGATTTAGCAAAATAGAGCCATTTGAGTGTCCGGGATACAATCATCGTGAAGCCGAGTGTGCATATTCTTGAAGAGGGTCATTATCATATATGATGCTTATTATAATCATGAGTCGATCCACGATTGAAATTCACATTCTAGCTATCTAATGATAGCCTGAATGAAAAATAAAAGAACATATATGCTATCAAGAAGAGATGCTATGCTTTGCAAGTAGCTCACCTTATGATTCTATATTGATTTTGCAAAGAATTTGGATTCAAGATCTTGTAGACAACACAATCCATCAGCTTGCATGTAAGTTTTCTTGTCTTTGGATCTACAACTTATTTCAAGTATTAAGGCAAAGTTCATACTATTGGCAATTCATAATCATTTTACTTTTGGTCCTTGTGCAAAAAAAACATGATGTGACTGTTCTATATAACAAGAGAGAAAGGAATCAATTGAATTTTAAGTCGCAAGTGGAAGTATAACTTAGTCTTGGATCTACAACTTATTTCAAGTATTAAGGCAAAGTTCACACTTCTTTCTTGCTTGCTCATGTTGCAAAATATCCAGGATTCAACCCTTTGGTGATCTTATAAAGTAACTTCACTAAGAGACAAAGTAGGATTGTTCATTAGTCCTAAGTCGTCACAACCACTACGAGATGTATTCTATTGGTGGTGTTCTTACCACGGTATTTTTTCGTTCATACTTAGGATATGCTACAAAAAAAAATAATCCTAAGCCATCATGAGCTGTCATTGGATCCAATGGAGCTTTCAATTCCATCCATTAGTTCGGACTTCGGACAACCTTGAATATCTGCCAAAACCGACAAGACCATGGGCTATGACTACAAACAAAGTTCAAGTACAAGCAAAGTGATTTTTCAAGGTTTAATCATCGGATCGGCAAATATTTAGGACCGCACCAACTTAGTCTTGTCTCCCACAACTTGTTTATTTCCCCTGTATAATGCAAACTTTTTTTATTGTGAACTGGGAGGAGAGCCACGCAAGGGGAATTGTTAAAACTGTATAGATAACCATATATATGCCGACTGATCTCTGTTTAGTTGCTTACTTCTTTCTTAAGGTTGACATAAACTGTATACAAGTTGATTCTTTTTTTTCTTACTAATTATATCATCTTATCAGTGTTACATAGCTTTCACAAGAAAAAGAAATAAAGCACACCTATCAAAACTTCTAAAACTTAAGGCTTCAGCTCTTTTGTAGTCCAGGATCAGCAAACTCGTTAAATAATGCAAAATATCTGCACAGCTTGGAAGTAAATTTGCTTGGGCTCTGGTTTTCGACTTATTTGTTTTGCCTTGTGTGATTAATTAGCAGTCCTTCCAGGTTCCAGAGGATTGGTCCTTCCGAATAGCATTGTATTAATTATCTTGGAAGTAAGTAATTTGTCTAAACTCTATATTCTAAAAAAAATGATAATTGTGTTTTTTTTGATTAGTAATATATTTATTTTCTACTAGATGAAGGATGACATGAAGTCATTGCAGCACTCAAAAGGTGGTGGCACAGAAAGCCTGTCACAACTTGAAGGTACCTAAGCTTTAAATTCAATACGCTCTCGAGCTGCATTTTGTGCTCATGTACATGTTAAGGATGAGAAAGACAACAAAATAGAGCTGCATTATCAAACTCTCTTTACAAGGACCAAATAGGCGCACTTGGCTCATTTGTGCCTATTGTACCTTGTAGCTAATCATGATATTTTTTAATAAATCTTTTTTAAGTTTATAATTCTTAATGCTCCTGTGGGATCCTATGGTGGATCGAATAAATCTTTGAGACCCGATTATTCTCAAGATTCGAGTTTTGAATTTCCTTCCTCCACTTATATTGAACTTGTTTGTACAACCATATGGAGAACATGCGCATGGTTTGATCTTCAGTTGCTAAGGATAGGAAATGTTGCTTTAACCGTGCTATTTGCATGTTCTAATTATTCGCTTTTTTTTCTAATCTTGCTATACATCATCGTCTACTCTCTTTCAAAGCTTAGAGTCAATATGTTATTTGTTTAAAATCCACTAGCTGCACTTCTGTAGATACCCATTCGAATCAAGATACTTAGTTTATTTGGTATAAAATGAGTATTGTCACTCTTGGATAGACAAATGCTTTGACGGAAGTGTGCCTCTGATTCTTCATGTAGGCTTATACTCCTTTTATAATGTTGGCTTTACTTGTTTAAGAACTCTATTTTCCCCTTGTCCTTTATTCTTGTACAATCTGAGATCTTAATTAGGCCTTAAAAAAAGGCATGAAACACATATTAGCTACCCCTCTCCTTTTTTTAGCTAACCCAAGTGTTTTTTATGTAGAAAAGGAAGCATCAGAGAAGATAATGAGCAGGAGTGACTACATTTTGTTCTCGGATGTAAGCCATGGCATTGTAGGATTAAAGAGGCATGAGCTAGATTTTATTGGGTGTATATGGATCATGTAAGCTTTTGGTGAGTTACTATGTTGGATGATGTAATGTGCAACACAAGATTGGATCTTATATATATAATATTGATCTCCATGTGATGTATGTGCTTCTATATCTTTTTTATATGTGGATATTGAGCATGAATGCAGGTCCGATATGTCTTTGAATGGGTTCTAATTGTGTTTTTTTTTTTTTTAATATTTAAATTATCCCGTTGGACAATCTGTCGCTATAGCTACATGGATTGTTAGATGATCTGTCGGTGTATCCGTTTTAACAAGCCATCTGTCGCTGAAACTTAGCAAACACACCATCCATGCCGCTATAAATATTACAAGCGTTAGATTGTCTGTCGCCAAAAGTGTTGTCGACGCTAAAGAGTTTTAGCGGCGGGACTTACACCGGCCGCTGAAGTCTGTCGCTATAACATTTTAGGGTCGGATGGTCTGTCATTTGTAACCTCTTATACCGTCAGATCGTCCATCCCTGAAGTTGGTGTTGTGGTGTAGTGATCCAGGGTGTAGTGAGATTGCAGCCCGGCACGAACCGTGTCCAATAGAATAGAACTGGACATGGCGCTGATCTTTGTTTCTTGAAGGCATACAATTGCCGGCTTTGCGCATACTGTGGTTTCCCTCACCAGCCCCCTATGTGCAGCATCATTTAAGCCCCTGACAATCCAAGATAAGAGTGATAAGTTTTCACCCATTAAGGAAACACTTAGGCAACAACAGGGCATGGCTTGAGAAACATTTGACAAACAACAACATCACCAACTTGATTTAAACACCTAACAACACCAGACATGCAGCACTGCTTGCATGCTTGAACCTGGGCACCTAGTGTCACCCTTGACACTTGCAAAGACACCAACACTAAACAACAACTTGTCACTAACACTAAACAACAGCTTGACACACTCGCCCTTTATACCAATAGGGCTACAATGAAGGTCCACACCAAGACCAAATACCAACCTACCACCTCTAAAACAACACACATTGGGGTGACTAAACATTAGAAACCTAGAACACATCCTTGCAGCAACCGCTCAAGTCAAACCGCCATCTCCTCAGTCGCAGTCATCTGCAAAGCTGCAACCTTGGCCGCAACCTGAAGTGCTGGGGCACTGTCCAGGGAAGTCAACATGCGCACCGCCTTGATGCGCTTCTCAGTCATCGGTGCATCATAGGTTCTGATGTAAGCCTCCAAAGTTTCCTCACCGACAGGATCAGCTCCAGTTCCAACTCCAAATGCCTTGATCAGTCGCTAGGTTGCCCTCTTGGACACCAGCACAGAGTTGGTGATCATCTGCTGCCTCGTGCTCCTCCTGGTTGGCTCCTTCCTCGCCGACTTGGCCGACCCATTTTGGGCCTAGGCAGGTCAGGCTATGGCTGCTCATTAGGCACCTCCAGCAGCGGCTGGACACAAGGCACAAACATACTGTCAACAATGGTGTCCCTACGCTCCTCCAGCATCATGTCAGCCACTTGCTCAATGATCCCCACAGTGGTGACCTGCCCCACCACAATCCGCTGCGCCCCTAGCCTGAAGTGCACGACGTTGCCAAGCCCCAAAGCAGCAGCCTCCATGTTCAACTACGCCATCTTGTCCCAATTGTTGGGGACATAGGTCGGCGAGGAGATGGCAGGGGACCTCGGTCCCACCGACGAGAAGGTCAGAGGACGCTGCATCGCCTCCGCACACGCTGCCAGCGCCTCCACCACCATTGGGTAATACTCATCATGGCCATACGCACTTGGACCCCAGATGTCGCTGGTGCAAGCCTCCTTGTAGAACTCCATCATAGAATCGGGGTGCCTCGGAGGTGGTGGCGGTGCATCCTCAACCATCAGGAGAGTCCCAGAGAGGAGCGCTCCGCCAAGGTCCCCAAAGTCCATCGCCAGCTGACCGTCAGCGCACCTGTCAGCCCTAGGTGCCCGGGAGCGTGATCGACGACGCTCCCAGTCCGCATCCTCGCGCCGCAGGGGATCGCGGGACCGCGGGGATTCGTAGCCGTCCCTGGACAACGCCCTGCCGCGCTCCTCGTGCTTGGCGTCCTTCATCACCGCAACCCAGCGCTTGGATGACGGAGGGGAGCGGAATAATTGGCCTCTGCGTCGGGGACCGGATGAGCCGCGCCATTGACGTCCGGACAAACGCCATTGCTCGCCTTTGATCCCGAGCCCCGGTCCTCGCAGGGGGCATTGACGCCCCCAGCGGCCTTCTAGACGCGTGAGCTCGGCAGGGAAGCTGAGGCCGGTCTGCGCATGCTCTCACTGGCCACCCTGCGCCTAGGCTAGGCGCAGAGTAGCCCTTCTCCTTCGGTGAAACCTTCTTTCCTGGGGACAGCAGAACTAGGGCTTGAAGCATGCCCCTGGCTGCCGCTGCAGGCGTAATGATGGCGGCCACAGCCGTAGTGGTAGCCACAGCCACAACCTCTAACTCGTTAGCTACAAGAACGCCCATCCCCCTCGATGGATCTGACCTATCGGGCGACAACTGACCATCCCCATGTCTACTCCCCTGAATAGAAGGAAGAGCCGGTGCGCCAATGGTGGTCACCTCAGGACCGGTCTCCTGGAACAGCTTCTTGACCACCGGATCCAGCGTAGTGCGTATCTCAGCCGGCGGCACATGAATGCAGCCAGCGAGTACCCTCGCCACATCACCGACGACGATGTCGTCACTCCTGCGTCCATCCCTCACCACCAGTAGCACCACCTTGATAGCCAGACGGGTGGCCTCCCCAGTCATGGCCATCATGGTGATGATTGTCGCACTGCCAGCGGCCGGGCGGTTCTCCAGCATCCCAGGGTACTAGGCCATCACGTCCGCCTCATTGACCGCCGACGGGGCCGGTGGCTCCTTGGTGGTGCTCATCTCCTTGACTCCTAGCTCTAGCATAAATTCCTGACCCTCCTAAAGAAGAGAGGGGAAGATCAGGTGGCTATGCACGTCTGGCTTGGGGAATACTAGGCGGTTTTGAATTGATTTCTTGGGGAACCAAGGCGGTAATGGATGGGCGACGGTGAAGGCCGATGCGCTTCTCAGGACAATACCGAGCAAGATGGCTAATGTGGTGGCAAGCAAGGCACTTGAGAGGCTCTCTACACACTGAGCAAGTTTGTGATCTTTGGCAAGACATCGAAAGCAGCGGCTGGTGAAGGAGAATTTATAGCCAGCCGGGGCACTCTGCTGGCTAGAGAGAAGCAATGGGGGCCACTGAGGACGGGCTCAAGCATGGCACGACTGTGAGGCATTATGTCGGGCAGCAGCACAACACGAACGCCCTACGTCGGAGTAACTTCTCGGAGCAGCCCTGATTGGAACGTACGGCACCTCGGGCCAATGAAGCTCAGACGGGACATGGCAATTAGGGAAGGGGCGTTTGAGTACCTTAGGACCGTCAAGCCTGTGTGCCGTGGAATCCGGTGGCGCAGCGGAGTAATTGGCCTCCGCGTCGGAGACCGGATGAGTCGCGCCATTGATGTCTGGACAAACTCCATTGCTCACCTTTGATCCAGAGCCTCGGTCCTCACAAGGGGCATTGACGCCCCTAGCGGCCTTCTAGACGCACGAGCTCGGTAGGGAAGCCAAGGTCGGCACGCGCGTGCTCTCACTGGCCACCCCTGCGCCTGGGCTAGGCGTAGAGTAGCCCTTCTTCTTCAGTGAAACCTACTTTCCCGGGGATAGCAGAACCGGGGCTTGAAGCATGCCCCTGGCTGCCGCTACAGGCGTAATGATGGTAGCCACACCCGTAGTGGCAACCACGGCCACCACCTCCGACTCGTCAGCTGCGAGAACGCCCATCCCCCTCGATGGATCTGACCTATCTGGCGACAGCTGACCATCCCCATGACTACTCCCCAGAATAGAAGGAGGAGCCGGTGCGCCAATGGTGGTCACCTCAGGACCGGTCTCCTGGAACAGCTTCTTGACCACTGAATCCAGCGTAGTGCGTATCTCAGCCGACGGCGCACGAATGCAGCCATCGAGTACCCTCGCCACTAGCAGCACCGCCCTGAAGGCCAGACGGGTGGCCTCCCCAGTCATGGCCATCGTGGTGATGACCACCGCACTGTCAGTGGCCGGGCGGTTCTCCGGCATCCCATGGTACTAGGCCATCACGTCCGCCTCCTTGACCGCTGACGGGGTCGGTGGCTCCTTGGTGGTGCTCGTCTCCTTGACTCCTGGCTCCAGCACAGATTCCTGACCCTCCTCTAGAAGAGAGGGGAAGGTCAGGTGGCTATGCACGTCTAGCTTGGGGAAGACTAGGCGGTTTTGAATTGATTTCTTTGGGGAACCAAGGCGGGAATGGATGGGCGAACGGTAAAGGTTGATGCGCTTCTCAGGACAGTACCGAGCAAGATGGCTAATGCGGCGGCAAGCAAGGCACTTGAGAGGCTCTCTACACTGACCAAGTTTGTGATCTTTGGCAAGACATCGAAAGTAGCAGCCAGCAAAGGAGAATTTATAGCCAGCCGGGGAACTCTGCTGGCTAGAGTGAAGCAATGGGCGCCACTGAGGACGGGATCGAGCATGGCGGGGCCGTGAGGCATTATGTCAAGCAGCAGCAGGACGCGAACGCCCTACGTCGGAGTAACTTCTTGGAGCACCCCTGATTGGTTCGTTCGGCACCTCGGGCCGATGAAGCTCAGACAGGACATGGCGATTAGGGAAGGGGCGTTTGAGTACCATAGGACCGCCGAGCCTGTGTGCCGTGGAATGCGGTGGCGCAGCAGAGTAATTGGCCTCTGCGTCGGAGACCGGATGAGCCGCGCCATTGACATATGGACAAACACCATTGCTCTCCTTTGATCCCGAGCCTCGGTCCTCACAGGGGGCATTGACGCCCCCAGCGGCCTTCTGGACACGCGAGCTCGGCAGGGAAGCCGAGGCCAGCGCGCACGTGCTCTCACTGGCCACCCTTGCGCCTGGGCTAGGCGCAGAGTAGCCCTTCTCCTTCGGTGAAACCTTCTTTCTCGGGGATAGCAGAACCGGGGCTTGAAGCATGCCCCTAGCTGCCGCTGCAGGCGTAATGATGGCAGCCACAGCAGTAGTGGCAGCCACGGCCACCACCTCTGACTCGTCAGCTACGAGAACGCCCATCCCCCTCGATGGATCTGACCTATCGGGCGACAGCTGACCATCCCCATGACTACTCCCCAGAATTGAAGGAGCCGGTGCGCCAATGGTGGTCACCTAAGGATCGGTCTCCTAGAACAGCTTCTTGACCACCGGATCCAGCGTAGTGTGTATCTCAGCCTACGGCGCACGAATGCAGCCAGCGAGTACCCTCGCCACATCACCGACAACGATGTCGTCACTCCTGCGTCCGTCCCTCGCCACTAGCAGCACCGCCCTGAAAGCCAGACGGGTGGCCTCTCCCCAGTCATGGCCATCGTGGTGATGACCGCCGCACTGT
Organism: Hyparrhenia diplandra; assembly: GCA_015847255.1. Taxonomy (NCBI): domain Eukaryota; kingdom Viridiplantae; phylum Streptophyta; class Magnoliopsida; order Poales; family Poaceae; genus Hyparrhenia; species Hyparrhenia diplandra. The sequence goes on from JADLZK010009404.1 coordinate 43,961, forward strand.
TAGCGGTCGGGCGGTGCTTCGGCATCCAATGGTACTAGGCTATCATGTCTACCTCCTTGACCGCCGACGGGGCCGGCGGCTCCTCGGTGGTGCTCGTCTCCTTGACTCCTGGCTCCAGCACAGATTCCTGACCCTCTTCCAGAAGAGAGGGGAAGGTCAGGCGGCTATGCATGTCTGGCTTGGGGAAGACTAAGCGGTTTTGAATTGATTTCTTTGGGGAACCAAGGCGGCCGGTTTTGAATTGATTTCTTTGGGGAACCAAGGCGGGAATGGATGGGCGGACGGTGAAGGCCGATGCGCTTCTCAGAACAGTACCGAGCAAGATGGCTAATGCGGCGGCAAGCAAGGCACTTGACAGGCTCTCTACACTGAGCAAGTTTGTGATCTTTGGCAAGACATCGAAAGCAGCGGCCGGCGAAGGAGAATTTATAGCCAGCCTAGGCACTCTGTTGGCTAGAGAGAAGCAATGGGCGCCACTGAGGATGGGCTCGAGCATGGCGCAACCGTGAGGCATTATATCGAGCAGCAGCAGGACGCGAACGCCCTACGTCGGAGTAACTTCTCGGAGCACCTCTGATTGGATCGTTCGGCGCCTCAGGCCGATGAAGCTCAAACGGGACATGGCGAGTAGGGAAGGGGCGTTTGAGTACCTTAGGACCACCGAGCCTGTGTGCTGTGGAATCCGGTGGCGTAGCGGAGTAATTGGCCTCTACATCGGAGACCGGATGAGCCACGCCATTGACGTCCGGACAAATGCCATTGCTCGCCTTTGATCCCGAGCCTCGGTCCTCACAGGGGGCATTGACGCCCCTAGCGGCCTTCTGGACGTGCGAGCTCGGCAAGGAAGCCGAGGCCGACACGCGTGTGCTCGCACAGGCCACCCCTGCTCCTGGGCTAGGCATAAAGTAGCCCTTCTCCTTTGGTGAAACCTTCTTTCCCGGGGACAACAGAACCGGGGCTTGAAATATGCCCCTGGCTGCCGCTGCAGGCGTAATGATGGCAGCCACAGTCGTAGTGGCAGCCACGGCCCCCACCTCCGACTCGTCAGTTGCGAGAACGCCCATCCCCCTCGATGGATCTAACCTATCGGGCGACAGCTGTCCATCCCCATGACTACTCCCCTAAATAGAAGGAGGAGCCGGTGCGCCAATGGTGGTCACCTCAGGACCGCTCTCCTAGAACAGCTTCTTGACCACCGGATCCAGCGTAGTGCGTATCTCAGCCAGTGGCGCACGAATGCAGCCAGCGCGTACCCTCGCTACATCACCGACGACGATGTCGTCACTCCTATGTCCGTCCCTCGCCACCAGCAACACTGCCCTGAAGGCCAGACGGGTGGCCTCCGTAGTCATGGCCAACGTGGTGATGACCGCCGCACTGTCGGCGGCCGGGCGGTTCTCCGGCATCCCAGGGTACTAGGCTATCACGTCCGCCTCCTTGACCGCCGACGGGGCCAGCGGCTCCTTGGTGGTGCTCATCTCCTTGACTCCTGGCTCCAGCACAGATTCCTGACCCTCCTCTAGAAGAGAGGGGATGGTCAGGCGGCTATGCACGTCTGGCTAGGGGAAGACTAGGCGGTTTTGAATTGATTTCTTTGGGGAACCAAGGCAGGAATGGATGGGCGGACACTGAAGGCAGATGCGCTTCTCAGGACAGTACCGAGCAAGATGGCTAATGTGGCGGCAAGCAAAGCACTTGAGAGGCTCTCTACACTGAGCAAGTTTGTGATCTTTGGCATGACATCGAAAGTAGCGGCCGGCAAAGGAGAATTTATAGTCAGCCGGGGCACTCTGCTGGCTAGAGTGAAGCAATGGGCGCCACCGAGGACGGGCTCGAGCATGGCGCGGCCGTGAGGCATTATGTCAAGTAGCAGCAGGACGCGAACGCCCTGCGTCGGAGTAACTTCTTGGAGCCCTAATTGGATCGTTCGGCGTCTCGGGCCAATGAAGCTCAGACAGGACATGGCGATTAGGGAAGGGGCGTTTGAGTACCTTAGGACCGCCGAGCCTGTGTGCCGTGGAATCCGGTGGCGCAGCGGAGTAATTGGCCTCTGCGTTGGAGACCAGATGAGCCGCGCCATTGACGTCTGGACAAACGCTATTGCTCGCCTTTGATCCCGAGCCGCGGCCTTCTGGACGCGCGAGCTCGGCAGGGAAGCCGAAGCCGGCGCGCGCGTTCACTGGCCACCCCTACCCCTGGGCTAGGCGTAGAGTAGCCCTTCTCCTTTGGTGAAACCTTCTTTCCCGGTGATAGCAGAACCGGGGCTTGAAGCATGCCCCTGGCTATCGCTGCAGGTGTAATGATGGCAGCCACAGCCGTAGTGGCAGCCACGGCCACCACCTCCAACTCGTCAGCTGCGAGAACGCCCATCCCCCTCGATGGATCTGACCTATCGGGCGATAGCTGACCATCCCCATGACTACTCCCCTGAATAGAAGGAGGAGCCGGTGCGCCAATGGTGGTCACCTCAGGACCGGTCTCCTGGAACAGCTTCTTGACCACTAGATCCAGCGTAGTGCGTATCTCAGCCGGCGGCGCACGAATGCAGACAGCGAGTACCCTCGCCACATCGTCGTCACTCCTGCGTCCGTCCCTCGCCACCAACAGCACCGCCCTGAAGGCCAGACGGGTGGCCTCCGCAGTCATGGCCATCGTGGTGATGACCGCCGCACTGTCAGCGGTCGGGCGGTGCTTCGGCATCCCAGGGTACTAGGCCATCACGTCAGCCTCCTTGACCGCCGACGGGGCCGGCGGCTCCTTGGTGGTGCTCGTCTCCTTGAGGCCTGGCTCCGGCACAGATTCCTGACCCTCCTCCAGAAGGGAGGGGAAGGTCAGGCGGCTATGCACGTCTGGCTTGGCGAAGACTAGGCGGTTTTGAATTCATTTCTTTGGGGAACCAAGGCGGGAATGGATGGGCGGACGGTGAAGGCCGATGCCCTTCTCAGGACAGTACCAAGCAAGATGGCTAATGCGGCGGCAAGAAAGGCACTTGAGAGGCTCTCTACGCTGATCAAGTTTGTCATCTTTGGCAAGACATCGAAAGCAGCGACCGGCGAAGGAGAATTTATAGCCAGCCGGGGCACTCTGCTAGCTAGAGAGAAGCAATGGGCGCCACTGAGGACGAGCTCGAGCATGGCGTGGCCATGAGGCATTATGTCGGCAGCAAGCAGGGGCGCGAACGCCCCGCGCCGGAGTAACTTCTCGGAGCACCCCGATTGATCGCTCGCGCCGTCGGGCCGATAAAGCTCAGACGGGACATGGCGATTAGGGAAGGGGCGTTTGAGTACCTTAGCACCGCCGAGCCTGTGTGCCATGGAATCCGGTGGCGCAGCGGAGTAATTGGCCTCTGCGTCGGAGACCGGATGAGTCGCGCCATTGACGTCCGGACAAACGCCATTGCTCGCCTTTGATCCCGAGCCCCGGTCCTCGCAGGAGGCATTGATGCCCCCAGCGGCCTTCTAGACGCGCGAGCTCGGCAGGGAAGCCAAGGCCGGCGCGCACGTGCTCTCACTGGACACCCTTGCGCCCGGGCTAGGCGCAGAGTAGCCCTATTCCTTCGGTGAAACCTTCTTTTCGGGGGGGACCCAGAACCGGGGCTTGAAGCATGCCCCTGGCTGCCGCTGCAGGCGTAATGATGGCGGCCACAGCCGTAGTGGCAGCTACGGCCACCACATCCGACTCGTCAGCTGCGAGAACGCCCATCCCCCAAGATGGATCTGATCTGTCGGGCGACAGCTGACCATCCCCATGACTACTCCCCTGAATAGAAGGAGGAGCCGGTGCGCCAATGGTGGTCACCTCAGGACCGGTCTCCTGGAACAGCTTCTTGACCTGGCGTAGCCAGAAAAAAAAATAGCTGGGGCGAACTTATAATGACCGAATAAACTAAAATCAAGAACATTGCAATTCACATCGCGTTAATGCATCCATACATTGCAATCACACAATTTTAATACGAAGTTGAGATATTACCTCAAATTTGAAGAATAAATTGATAGTTCTTGCACCAATGCATGGTAAAATGCAAAAATAAATTGATAGTTCTTTGCCCTCGGCCAACACCCACCGGAGCCACCGCTGCCACCAACCTTGAATACGCCGGAGCCAGAGCCGCTCCAATTCCGCGGCTAACACTAGAGCCCCGGTCGTCGCGGTCATGGCTAGCCATGGTAGTGTCCGCCGGCGGCGCAATCCCAACCTCCTCCTCCATGAGGAGCTTCCGCCCGCCGTGCGGACGCAGGACCTGGCTAGGGTTGCGCGGGTCGGCTGCGGCCTGCCTTTCCCGTGCATGTGGCTGCTGCCTGCCTTTCCCGTGTGTGCTGTGCGACCTAGACGACGAGATTAGCTGCAGTGGGGGGGCGGCCGACCTAGACGGCGTCACGGCGAGAGGGCGGCAGCGGGAGTCGGGACACAGGAACGCAAACCCATCGAGCGAGAAGACAGACTGGTGCTTGCTTCCCTACGTGGTGCGTGCAACCTGTTTTTCTTTTTCCTTTTTTTGTTTATGTGTGCCGGATGCCGGATGGGCCATTGAGCGGCAAGGTAAAAGCTAAACCGAGACGTACGCGCAGACACTCACAGATTCAAAACCAGCGACTAAAGGCAACGTGGGCGTGAAAGCCAAGTGAAGGGGGCATAAATATATATTATAATATTACTATATCTGAGCTCTTGTCGTTGTAGAAGTCACAGCTTAGCATTTTATCTTGCATGAATAAGCTTATTATTGTTTAGCCGTGGACTTGAGTTTTTTTTTTTTTAGTGACGGGAATTTAGCTGGGGCAGCATCCGCCAGTGACCACCGGATCCAGCGTTGCCCCTGGCTGCCGCTGCAGGCGTAATTTCCCCCTTGCAACACGCACATATACCACATACAGGTTCACTACCCCTCTACAAGACAGTGCAGGGGAATTCAACTCAATCTACCTGCAAAGCGCTGGTTACCTGAGAAGTTACCATTATCTGAATTTGCTCTAATTATACTAAGAGCAAAACCATCACACCATCGTATAATCTATTTATGGCTAGAAGCTTATGTGTAATAGCTCTTATCTTCTATGTGTCTTTTTTTTTTCTTGAAGCTCGTTGTCAAGAACCTGTACTGTAATGTTTAACAAAAGCACAGTACGAGCTCTGTAATGTTTAACAAAAGCACAGTACGAGCTCAAACCCCTCCTATTTTCCCTCAAAAAAAGTTACCATTATCAGATATCAAAAATATACTTCAATCATGATTCCATTGATTCTCATGTGATGGGCTCTCTGAACGGCAAGGAATGACATAATCTTGAGAGGGGTTCAGTTAAACGCCGAACACAGAAGCATCTTCTTCAAGGAAGTGAGGCTGTTATCCCACGGAGTCAAACCAAACCTATCTCTTAGCTTCGAGCAATGGCTTATGCTTGGAGGAGCGGCCTAGAACGACCAGATCAACTTTGGCTGAGGAAATTATGATATATGTGCGTGTTGCAAGGACATATATACATATATATCTGCCCGGCCATCGCCCTCGACAGCAACCAGAGAAAAACACCAAGATGCAATCGATGAAGGTTGCTTTCCTTTTCTCGACCGGGCGGATGCAAGGAAGTTAGCGCAAGATGGACGGGAGTTTTAATGCAAAATATACTTGCTCTATGCCAAAATAAACCGATTTCTGTAATCAACCTGAATCAATTCATTTTAGCTTTTACTATGCCACACTGCAGTGTAGTCGAATACTCAAGTACTCCTGAATGGCGGTGATTTAGGATTAAAAGCTGTATGTCAATTACAAGAAAAAACATGCGACGTACGTGGCAATTTGCAAGGCAGCAACACAAACGACAAATTGGAAATCCCGTCCTGAATCTTGATAACTTGGATTCGAACCTTCGCAGCACATATGACAAATGGGAATCTCGTCCTACAAAGAGTTTGAGGACTCCTGGAATCCACCGAAGGTTGCCAATTCGTCAGTTTGATCTATGATTTCGCATTTATGGACGTTGATAAGATCTAGCACCTTAGGATGGCAGATAACATAGCATTTCATCGATCTTAGCAGTCTTCGCACCCTCACGTGAATATCGGCGAATCCAAGTTGAGACGCGTATATATAAAACTCTTCCTGTCCTTTGTACAGAGTAGAGCACATATTGTTTCCATGGCTGCTTCTCTGCTTCTGTTCGTTGTCTTGTGTTGCTACTGCTGCTACATCGCTCATGGAGACAACCAGCATGGGTTCGTAGTGGTGCCACGCAGGTCTTATGAGCCAGAAGCAATTTGCTCTACAACCAGAGGTACTTGACTTGAGCTTCAACGTCGTCCCTTGTTTAGCGGTCTGCACACTCGAATTATGTAAGCACACGCATGTTGATTTTCAGTAAACCTGGAGCCGAGCAGCACTACAGTATCAGTGCCACTAGCGCACCGGTACGGACCGTGCGCGCCGTCACAGTACTCTGACGTGCCGACGCCATCCTTCTCCGAAACACTGCGCCATAGCCACGCCCGAACGAACTACATCAAGAGCCGAGCGTCCACGGGCACGGCGACTACGCGAGACGATGCCACCGTGACTGTCCCGACCCACCTAGGTGATTTCGTGGGCTCGCTGGAGTACGTCGTCACGCTCGGCTTCGGCACGCCACCCGTGCCGCAGGCTCTCCTCATGGACACCGGCAGCGACGTCACGTGGGTGCAGTGCGCGCCGTGCAACTCCACCAAGTGCTACCGGCAGAAGGATCCTCTCTTTGATCCCAGCAAGTCTTCCACCTACGCTCCCATCGCCTGCGGCAGCGACGCGTGCCAGGAGCTCGGAAACGACTACCACAACGGCTGCACGAACGGCGGCACCCAGTGCGGATACATCGCCGAGTACGGATCCGGCTTGCGTTCGAGGGGTGTGTACAGCAACGAGACGCTGACGCTGGCTCCGGGGATCACCGTCGAGGATTTCCATTTCGGCTGTGGCCGCGACCAGCGTGAAGCCAACGACGACATCTTGGGTCTCGAAGGCATCTTGGGTCTCGGCGGCGAGCCGGCGTCGCTCGTCGCGCAGACGTCTTCGGTTTACGGTGGCGTCTTCTCGTACTGCCTCCCGGCTCTGGACAGCCAAGCGGGATTCCTAGCCCTCGGCACGCCGCCGAGCGCCAACACATCGGCCTTCGTGTTCACGCCGATGAGGCACCTGCCGGATTATCCAACGTTTTACATGGTGACGATGACAGGCATCAGCGTGGGTGGGAAGCCGCTGAACCTCCCGGAATCGGCGTTCCGTGGTGGCATGATCATAGACTCCGGCACGATCGTCACGACACTCCCAGAAACTGCGTACAACGCGTTGGAAGCAACGCTCCGGAAGGCCTTGGCCGCGTACCCCACGGTGCCAAGCGAGGACTTTGACAACTGCTACAACTTCACCGGTTACAGCAATGTCACAGTGCCGAGGGTCGCGTTCACGTTCAGTGGCGGCGTCACCATCGATCTCGACGTCCCCAATGGAATTCTGGTCAAGGACTGTCTCGCCTTCCTGGAGTCCGGGCCAGATGATGGCGTTGGTATCATCGGCAACGTCAATCTGCGCACGCTCGAGGTGCTCTACGATGCTGGCCGTGCTAAGGTCGGATTCCGACCCGGTGCATGCTGAACCAGGTGTATGTGGTTCGGTGCTAGTACATGGGAACGTACGTCTGTTTGCTCACGATGCTTATTGATTTTCTTCTCACGAGTGCTGTCTAAACGGGTTCCTCATATTCCACATCGTGAGCAAACAGACGTGTGTGCTTTTTTGGTGCTCTCGGTGTATTCCACATATGTTGGAGCCTGTGTGTGCTTTTTTTGGTTTTCGTTCTCTTGTAGCGGCGGTGGTCCAGCGTGTGGAGAACGCTCACGTGATGCAGCTAGAGGTGGCAATAGATTAGCATCTGAATGGTTAAATCGAACTAAATGCAAGGGGAAGTAATCCAAGTCCAAACCTAGCCTAAGGCCTCGTTTGGCTGCTCGTGTATTGGAGTGGAACAGGCACAAACCGCGTGTATCGTGGGCCAAAACCCGCGTCAGGGTCAGCTCCCACTCTCGGCCCAAAATTACGTTTGGCTGCCCGTGGGTGGAAGTGAATTGCGGCCTGATACACGCCGACCCGCTCGTGAGAAAATTATCTCCACCCGGGGCGTGTATCGAGCGGAAGCAGCCGAGCACGGGACTTCCTCGCGTCGCGCCGCCTCCTCGCGTCGGGCTCCCTCCTCGCGCCGCCTCCCCACGCCGTCGACTCTCGCCCCTCCCTCCACCTGCACCTCCTCGGATCCTCCATCTCCGGCGAGCACGGGAGGTCCACGCCGGTGGCTGCTAGGGTTCGACGCCGGCGGCGAGCACAGGAGCTAGACGGCGAACACGGGATCTCCACGCCAGCGGCTGCTAGGGAGCTCCACGCCGGCGGACGCCCCTGCCTCCATCGTTCTGGTTCCACTCCGGTAACCTCTCCCTCATCTCCTCTTGTCGACGATCTGGTAGAGTCAGCCAGTCTAGTTGGGGATGTCAGCCACGAGGATAAGATTCTTGCCCTCGATTGCTGATGAGTGGTGTGGTGCTCTAGTGTGTTTCTGTCAGGCCCCTTGGCCGCCGGCGATCACCGCCGAGACGTGAGCTAGACTAGGATGGATCGTGGACGACGAACGGCAGAGGAATCTCTCCTCGCTCGCTCGAAATTCATTCAATTCAAAAGCATGGTTTGCCTTTCGGCTTACAGCGCTTAAGTAGCGAATTGGCCTCGGGCCCACATGTCATAAGCAATTAACAGAATGCGCCAAGCGCTTACACAATCACAGCTAGAAAACGTAAACGACGTAGGCGTCTTCCCTTACTCCTTCTCCAAGGTCCTGACAGCTCCCCCGGCTGAAGAACCTGCGTGTCCCCATGCAGGCGCGTCCGGGTAACGAGCACGAACGACGTCGTAGTCCTCCCAAGTAGCAGAGGCGGCTGGTAGACGATCCCACTTGATGAGAGCCTGTGGAATAGCCTTGTTGCCGCGCTTCACCAGTCGGCGCTCCAAGATGTCCTCCGGAATTGCTTGAGTTGCTTCCAGGTCTGAGATTTGTGGCAGCTCCGTGTAGGCTGGTGAATGATCAGGGATGAAACCCTTCAGCTGTGAAACATGAAAAACGGTATGGATTCTACTGTCAGGTGGAAGATCCAGTCGATAAGCTCAGAGACCCATGTGCTCCAGTACTATATATGGACCAAAGTACTTGTACGATAGCTTGGGGTAAGGTCGATTTGCCACTGACGACTGTGTATATGGCTGCAACTTTAGAAGAACTTTGTCACCCTGTTGGAACTGCACATCCAGACGATGTTTATCAGCCATCATCTTGATTCTGTTGCGTGCCTTAGCCAAATGATCTTTGAGTGCTTCCAAGTGCAGTTCTCGGTGTTCAATCAAATCAGTGACAGATGAAGGTGCTGCTGGGGCTGGTAGAGTTGGTATTCCCAAATTTGGTTCGACTCCATAGAGAGCTTTGAAGGGAGAGCAACCAATAGAAGTATGATAGCTAGAGTTATACCAAATCTCTGCGAGGGAAATCCACTTATACCAGGTCTGTGGAGCATCTTGAACAGCACAACGTAGGTACATCTCCATACATTGGTTAACTCGCTTAGTCTGACCATCAGACTCCGGATGGTAAGAGGAACTGAGATTCAGCTTCACTTTGTAGATGTCAAATAGTGCCTTCCAGAAATTGCTTACAAAGATTGGGTCTCTGTCACTAACCATAGTGTTAGGGAAACCATGCAGTCTGCAATTTCATCTAAGAAGAGTTGAGCCACTGATGATGCAGTGTATGGGTGTTTCAAGGGGATAAAATGAGCATATTTAGTCAACCTGTCCACCACCACCATGATGACACTGTATCCATGAGATTTTGGTAAGCCTTCCACAAAATCCATAGTAATGTCACTCCAAACTGCAGTTGGTATAGGTAGAGGCTGTAACAACCCAGTGTTATATTTCTTACACGATCCAAATTAGGAAGGCGAAAGAAATATATGAGGTATCTATCTAATCATGTTAGCTTGGATGTGGAGTTAATCTCACGATCCAACAAAGGTGGAGTTAGGCGGTGTTAGTAGTGGGGTGTAATCTTAGCATCATTATCCATAGTGGAGTTAATCTCACCGGGATATGTACTCAAGGTATACCACTCATTTCTAGGCATTACCTACACACTAGTCTGTCATCCTAGCAATAACGCTCTAAGAAATGCGGGTATGGTATTCTTGATAGGCCTTGATAAAGAATGAGCATGATATCTCGCAAGTTTACGAGATAGAAATACCATCGTAGCACTTCAGGGAGTAATTCGTATCGTATTTATATTTTACCACAGGGAAGGGGACTCTATGGAAAGTAGAGAGAAAGGGGTATAATGATTTAGATTGTGATTTACTTATGAGATCCACTTGGAGTTGTATAATGCAGAGTAGCCATATGCATCTAACATTACTCATAACAGGATAAGTCACAAGATAAAGATAATTGAATAAATGATAATTACCCAAGTCTAAGATCATCATATGCCACTAGTATCATATGAGCTATTAGCATGTTATAGAAAGAATAGAAAGAATATTTCTAAGTTACTCCTAATCATATGTCAATGAATACTACAATTAGTGCAATACATCTAGCTATCATGGCAAGGTTGCAATACATCTACACATGGTAAGCAACTACCAATGACAATCAAGGACGAAACTTGATCATCACTGTAATTATGGCTCAACTTGGCCTAGCATTCGGGAGGGTGGACTCCAAAGGACTCAACAGGGTCTGTCACTCCCCGATCTACCACCGTCCCCGGAATGTAGGGTGCAATTGTAGATAAACGTTGTATAAACATCACGTTTACACATTGCTTATCACCCACATAGTGATCATCTACGTGGATGTTATACAATTCCATGCATAAGATATAAGACAAACTCACTAAACTAAACATATAATCATAGCATGCATGGATACATATCAATAAGAATATAATAATGATATAGATCAAAGTCATATCAATTGTATTCTGATAATAATAATACTTACAGATCGAATACAAGAGAGAAGCCACGGGAATGATGATCCCGGTACTTCTTGACTATCAGGAATCAAGATGAACTTGACTTCCTCTAGAACTAGCTAGGTAGCTAATTACTTCTAATATGATGAACTAGGGCTTAGGTCTAGACTTGGTTGGACTTGATTGAGATGAACTCAGCTGATATGAATTGATAATGACTTGGTATGAATTAGGGTTTCACCCTGGGTCAGGTGGTCTTCTTATATAGTACTTGGCGATGAACAAGGACCCTTGGATCAAACCGACCTCCAACAACGGTGTAGATACAACCTCAAGGTCGGTGGTAAACCGACATAAAAATATGAGGCTGACAGGCGGCCGCCAGGGCGTCAAGCCCTCTCGGTCTCCCATCTCTTCTAGTGTCTTCTGGTATCTTCTAGAGTGTTTTAGTCCACATTTCGGGTTGAGTTGCTTCAAGGTTAAGTCTTGTCATCGTATGGGATGTAAACTCTTCCGATTCTCATCGATCTTCTCTGTTTTTATCTATTAGTCCCTGTAAAGTCACAGAATACCAAAACTCGTGGAAATATATTAGTTAGACTCCTAGACTTATGTTGATATCCAACTTGAGCCCTTATTTCATGTTAATTGACTAATAATATTATGCTATAACAGGTGTCAACACCTAGCTGGTGGAGTATTTGTGTGCTTAGCTTGTTGACACACAATGCATTGCTTGACAAATTCTTGCACTGCCTGTTTCATGCCCTTCTAGTAGAAATGATTTTTCAACCTTTGATAGGTAGCTTTCATTCCAGAATGACCACCCATGGCACTGGCATGGAAAGTAGCTAAGAGCTTAGTTTGCATTGCAGAGTTATTGCCAATCCACAATTTTGATGTGTATCTGATCAGTCCTTGCTCCAAACTGTAGCCAGCTTCATTTGGGCTTTTCAAGGCCAGCTGTGTCAACAGTTTTTGGGCTCTAGGATCAGTAGTATAAGTGTTTAACACCTCCTGCATCCAATCATGCTTCAACATGGAGACAGCTTGCAGATTATTTAAGTGAGGTACCCTAGACAATGCATCAGCTACCACATTCTCCTTGCCCTTTCTATAGATAATCTTGAATTGAAACCCCATCAACCGAGTCATTGCCTTCTTCTGCATTTCTGAATGCAGATTTTGCTCTGTCAAATAGGACAGTGACTTGTGATCAGTTAGTATGATAAATTCTTATCGCTGGAGATAAGGTTTCCATCTCTCAATTGCCATGATCAGGGCCAAAAACTCTTTCTCATAGATGGACAGAGATCTATGTTTGTCTCCTAGTACTTTGCTCAAGAAAGCAATAGGTTGCCCAGATTGCATTAACACTGCACCAATACCTTCACCACATGCATCAGTTTCTACAGTGAATGGAGCATCAAAATTGGGTAGAGCTAGTACTGGTGTTGAAGTCATGGCTGTCTTGAGGTTGTCAAATGCCTATTGTGCCTCAGGGGACTATTGGAAATGCTTCATCCTAAGAATGTGAGTCAATGGTTTTGCCAATAGTCCATAGTTTCTGACAAATTTTTTGTAATAACCTGTTAAACCCAGAAACGCCCTCAATTCTGTGAATGTTGTAGGCACAGGCCAGCCCAGCATAGCTTGAATCTTGTTAGGGTCAGTGGCCACTCCTTGACCAGAAATAATGTGTCCTAAGTACTCCAGCTTAGGCTGAGCAAAGGAACACTTGGATTGCTTCAAATAAAGCTGATGTTCTTGAAGCTTAGATAGCACTAGTCTTAGATGAGTGCAGTGGTCTTCCAGTGATTTGCTGAATATCAGTATGTCATCCAGGAAAACTAGGGCAAATTTTCTCAAGTATGGTTGCAAAATTTGATTCATGAGGCACTGAAAAGTGGCAGGGGCATTAGTAAGGCCAAAGGGATTACCTTGAACTGATAGTGACCTTCATGAGTCTTGAATGCAGTCTTGAATTCATCCTCTGGAAGCATTCTGATTTGGTGATAACCTGACTTCATATCCAGTTTAGTGAAGTATCTGGAACCTGCCAGTTCATCAAGAATTTCATCAATGATAGGTAGAGGGAATCTGTTCTTGATGGTCAAGTCATTCAACTTTCTGTAATCCACACAGAAGCACCAGGTACCATCTTTCTTTTTGACCAATAGCACAGGACTAGCAAAAGGACTGTGACTATGTGTTATAAATCCCTACTGAAGCAGTTGTTGCACTTGACTCTCTATTTCAGTTTTCAACTATGGAGAATAGTGATAAGGTCTTGCATTGACTGGGATGGAGCCTGGAATTAAGGGTATGGCATGATCATATACCCTTGAGGGAGGTAGAGATGTTGGATCCTGAAAGATACTGTCAAAGTCCTTTAAGATTCTGTCCACAGATGGGTCCAAACCACTAGAGATGTTGCTGCTTGCTGGCTGATTGGATTTTAATTCAGTTGCAATTACAAATGCCCATGTATCATTTCCTCTAGTGGATTTATAGAGCTTGGAGGCTGAGATAGGTGTGGCTTGCAGGATGGATGGTTGGATGCCTTGCAACTGGATTTGCTTGTCTTTGTGTTGAAACTTGATAGTTTTCTTCTCCCAATCAAAAGCCATGGGGTTATGTGCTTTCAGCCAATCATAACCTAAGATGGCATCATAGGGGGCCATGTCCAACACAATCATATCAGTTACCATAGTGTGGCCCTGTATATACCAAGTCATTTCCTTGACAGTAGAAGATGTTGTGAGCCAGTTGTTATCAGCCAGTTTAACCTTTCTTGGAGTAGTAGGAACAGTAGTCAAGCCTGCCAATTTCACAAAATTGGAACTGACAAAGCTATGTGAACTGCCTGAATCTACTAAGATAAGCATCACTTTATCCTTCACTTTTGCTTTGAGTTTCAGAGAATTTTCTGTATCCATGTCGGATATAGCATTGACTGATAACTGACACGTATCTTCTTTGATGGCATCTTCAATGGCCATTTGGGTCAACTGCTCTGTTATCTCTTCCTTGTCCTGGTAAACTCATTGATTGTAAGAGTGTGGGCTTGTGCTTTTTGTTTCTTAGGACACACATCATTGTGGCCTGGCTCATATTTCTCTCCACAAGCAAAGCAGAGATTATTTGCCCTTCTGTAATCTCTGAGTTGTCTTAACCTCTGATAATTGCCCATGGGCTGAGTATGTGTAGTATCTCCTTTATAAGGCAAAGGTTTGATCCCAGGTTGTTTAGCATGCTTGGCTTTGGTTCTTTCAATTGTCCTCTGCTGTATTTTGGCAATAACAGCTGCTCTTTCCACTGTAGTTGGCACATGTGGTTCAACAGGTCCTATGATTTCCTCTTTGAGGCCCTTGACATATGTAGTGGCAAAGAATAATTCATCATAGCCACTATTGTGCATGGTGATGTCATACTGTAGTGCTTGGAAAGCTGCTGTATAGTCCTCTACTGAATCTATTTGCTTAAGTTCTAGCAGTTCCTGAATTGCATTTCTGAAGTGATCAGTACCAAATTTTTCCAGAATGACTGCACAGAATTTGATCCAGCTAGTGACAGTATGATTTTGCTTATATGCTTACCACCATTTGGCTGCATTTTCTTCCAGGTGCATGGTGGCTGCTTGGACCTTGAGCTGACCTTGAATGCCATACATGGAAAAATAGCTATTGCAGTTATCAATCCAAATTTTTGGTTTTGTACCATCAAACCTTGGAAATTGTATCTTTGGCAGGGTGTGGTGTGGCAAAGCATCTGAGGTATGATGGTGTCTGTGGTGCCTGTGTCTACTGCTTGTAGGCCTCCTGAATTCAGGTCGCTTCCCTGCAAATGCATTTTCAAATTGGCTGTGAGAGCTCTCAGAAACTGAAGAAGTACTGTCAGACTCATCCCTCAGTGGTTCTCTCTCAAATTGCTTCAAAGTCATAGCTGCCACTGCTTGTCCATTGGCTTTGACTTGCAGAGATATGAACTTCTGATTGTCTGATGTAGTTTCCAAGTCTTTCTTCAATTCCTGTTGAACCAAACTGATCCCATTGACCTGTGAGAACAGCAAATCAAACTACTCCAGTATATGCTCATACCTACCTTTCTCATCTTCCGAAGTCCTGGACATCGTGTCAAGGACAAATTGTGTCTGTGGAGATGGTTTTGGTGGTTTTGATGGAGCCGTGATGAAAAATTGGTGCAGCAATCGGTTTGGTAAACATCTCCCCACAAGCTTGCTACACCCTGTTGCCGACTACGCCTGAAGTTGTGGCACTCCTCCAGAATTTTACACGGAAACGATGCTCCACAACCCTCGTGAGTGAACAACTTCCCTTCTTCGCCACCGCACGGTTCGCGCAATCCACGACTTAGGAGATATTACACAAGGACAGAGCCTTGCAACCCTTGTCGGCTACGCAATCCGGCAAAATTGAGAGGAATTTGATGCAGAGCCCAACGAAGAACAGACAAGCGTTTCAGGATCGGGATCCGGTGGACGGATTTACGGTAGCTTCAGCTGGTCATGTGCGGATTACTCAGACCACAATTCCTGCTAAAGCGAACCCTACCGGAGCCTTTTGGATTCACCGAATTGGAGAGAAAAATTGAAACGAAGTGCCTGACTTGATTGGGGACAAACGACAAACACCCAACTCGCGTAACCAAAACAGCTGAGATAGATCACGAATCCGTTGAGGTAGCGCACACCGCGGAGATAGATGGGAACCCGTACCGATGGTGGAGTGCTGAAGGTAGATTGACGAAGCGCCGACGAGCTTGGTGTAGCCGCCGCCGCTACCGCCGATAACTTGACAAGGAAGGGGATCTGACGACCCGCCGCCGCCGCCGAGGAAAGACCGGTCTCTGATACCACCTGTCAGGCCCCTTGGCCGCCGGCGATCACCGGCGAGACGTGAGGTAGACTAGGATGGATCGCGGACGACGAACGGCAGAGGAATCTCTCCTCGCTCGCTCGAAATTCATTCAATTCAAAAGCATGGTTTGCCTTTCGGCTTACAACGCTTAAGTAGCGAATTGGCCTCGGGCCCACATGTCATAAGCAATTAACAGAATGCGCCAAGCGTTTACACAATCACAGCTAGAAAACGTAAACGACGTAGGCGTCATCTTGGGTGGCCGGTTGCCGTCCTGATCTAGAGTTACCGCGTGATGCCTGTCAGCCACGTACTAGGTCTGTAATGTACTCGGTCCCTGCCAGGGAAGTCACCAAAGAATTTGATTCTTCCTTATCATCACGCGGATTCCCAATCGTGGTGCGGAATGGAGCATCTGAAACGGTTAGAATGCTGCATTTGTGTGCAGTTTTTGCATTGTGTTTTGTATTGCTTGCACCCTGCAGTGTAAGAGACTAGTTGGCCTCAACACTGAAACATGCAAATGCATCTTGTGCGTTTTGTTACTGCAGATGCGTTAATCATCTGGCGCCACATTTTAGTATTCCTTGCCACACATTAGAAGTTTAGAACTAAAATGAAATTATTCTAAGATGTAGGGCAATTTCCACCTGTTTGTTGAAAATTTCAGGGCTATACTGACTTGGTATTTCTTTTTTGGAGCTATATATATATGTAACTGATTTGGCTGTCGTGTGGGTTCAGTTCACCCTTTAGCCTTATTATTTTTTTATTAACAGAATATGTTTTTTTTTTGAGAAATCATTAACAGAATATGTTACTATAGTCTTATTACTATCTGCCGCCAGATGGAGAACCTCCTTGTATGCGGATGATGCGGCCATCTTCATAAACCCAAAAAAAGAAGACATTGAGGCGGTAAAGGTCGTCCTCCAGGCGTTTGGTAACATCTCAGGTCTCCACATCAATCTAGAAAAAAGTTCGGCCCACCCGATCAGATGTGACGGCATAGACCTCGATCATGTTCTAGCATCCTTTGCAGGGGTCAGGGGCAGTTTCCCCTGCCGGTACCTTGGTCTCCAACTTCACACGCGCGCTTTACGCAAGGTTCATGTCCAACCTCTCATCGAGCGAATTGGACAGAGACTGCCAGGATGGAAAGGAAAATGGCTAAATAGAGCGGGGCGCCTCACCTTGGTCTCATCAGTCCTCTCAGCGATGCCCGCTTATCACTTAACAGTGTTCCCATTATCGGCCTGGGCTCGCAAAAGTGTTGACAAGATAAGAAGGTCTTTTTTTTGGAAAGGAGAAGACAACGCCAATGGAGGACACTGCCTTGTAAATTGGCCGACGGTGGCTAGGCCAAAGGAACTTGGGGGACTCGGCGTTCCGGACCTCGACAAGTTCAGCAGAGCCTTGCGTTTGAGATGGCTTTGGCAAGAATGGGTGGACACAAACAAGCCATGGGGCTGGGATGGAGATACCGCGCAATGACCTTGATCGGGCTTTATTCAACGCATCTACCATAGTCACCATCGGGGATGGCCATGGGCGCGCTTCGGCATGACGGTGGCTAGATGGCGAGACACCCAAGTTTCTTGCACCCGGCCTCTTCAAATTGGTCGGGCTTAAGAAAAGAACTGTCCATCAGGAGCTGCACGATAATGCATGGATCAAGGCGCTAAGAGGGCGGATCACAACATCAACACAACTGGAGGAGTTTGTTTCAATATGGATCAGAGTGCAGCAAGTCCATTTAACCCCGGGCACCCCAGACTCCATCATTTGGAAATGGACAGCAAATGGATGTTACTCCACCCGATCGGCATATAGGATCCAATTTAGTGGTTCCTATAGAGCCTTCAAAGGTGACCTCATATGGAAAGCGCGCGCTGAGAACAAGTGCAAAGTGTTTGCCTGGATCATGGCGCGTGAGAAGATCCTTACGGCAGATAATCTACAAAAGAGAGGGTGGCCACATCAAGACCACTGTGCTTTGTGCAATGGACCGCTGGAGACTTGCCTGCACTTGTTCCTGCTGTGTCCGTTCACCAGAGCGGTATGGAATCAAGTCCTGCGGTGGGAGCACTTCGATGCGAACATAGTCCTACCAGATCAGGACCCCACTCATTTCATCTCATGGTGGGAGGAGACCCAAGCAAAAATACCTAAGAGTGACAGGAGGCGATTCAATGGTGTGGTCATCTACACGGTATGGAACGTGTGGAAAGAGAGGAATAGAAGGATTTTCTCAAACACCTTCGAGACACCACTTCAGGTGGCCTTGAGAGCCAGGGAGGACATTCTTCAATTGAGGAGAGCGCACACTTGGAGAGTGTAATTGTGTTACTGTAGCCCCGTGTATCTCTCCCCTTTCGACGACCCCAATGCGGGTCCCTAAACTTCTGTAAATAGACTCTCTTTCCTATCTTAATTGAAAGGCAGAGCTCCTGCCATTGCGTTTCAAAAAAAAATAGTCTTATTACTATAATAGGAGTGCAAGATCATTTCCTTGTCTGTCAGAGCTAATGATCATCGGTCTTGTTTGTTTCTCATTACTGCCCATTTCCTACCCAATACTGACTCATGTCATTACCACGTGACACACCTGCAGATCGACTGGGATGACTCCTCTCCACTATCACTAAAATTGAGCAGATTTGTGAATACAGAGTATGTGGCAATACTAGAAACTCTTGTTATACTATATGTCAATCTTTGTCATTGAAGATATATCTTATTTATTGTACTACCTGAATGTCAGACTTCTAGCTTTGATAGAAACTATGTTTGTACTTCCAGATTAGAAGAAAGGTGCAAGAAGGAGAAGCTGCTCCTCAACCTGTACCCCAAGAAAGCTGGATTGTGCTGCCTGACCAAGTATCAGGTTAGTATTTGATGTATTTCACATTTCTGGTTGTGTGTGCAATATGCTTTTTATACTCGACGGAAGGTTCTTTGCTACTTGCATCCCTGTATAAATCTTTTTTTTTAATTTCTTGTATAAATCTGGTATTTAGGAATTACAATGCTACCACTTATTTCTATTGATGATTGATAATTTCTGTGACATAGTTATTACAGCACATAAAACTTGATGTGCTATTAAATTATTATTAACTGAGTAAACTAGTCTACACATAGCTTTGGTTTGTCATATGGATGGTTTGGCACCCTTCTTGGCTGTTTGGCTTGACCACTTATTAATTCTTTTTCCTTCTATCTTATAGACAAGCTGTTAAATTATGATATGTTACTTAAAACTGAAATCTTACCCTATTTCATCCTGAAATGATGAAAGAGCAACTGTTGCCAGCAATGCACCTATTGTTGTTGTTTTTTTTCTTTATTCTTGATATAAGCATGCACCTGTTGCTGTTGTATAGCAACAACTGAGCAACCTAGTTTTTTTAGCAAAAAAACTGAACTTGTCCTATTGTATGAACAAGTGCACTTGCAGCAGTTATAAAATCCTGGAATTTGCAAGGCTACTTATTAGGTTTGTTCTCTAGTTTATCTGTGTGGCCAATCCTGAACAAGAGCACTACATACTCCTATATTTGTTTGTGTTTAGTCTTGCTAAGAATTCAGAGTATTGTTTCAGTCATCACTTGAACAGACTTGACTGATCCTATTACTGTTGATTCATTCTATATGTCAGAAGCTAAATCATTTGTTTTACTGATGACCATGTATTGAACATTATATTACATTTACTAAACTTTACATGTTGGTTTGTTGTAGGAGACTGTCAAGGTCAAGGCTGCTGGCAAGGATCTATCAATCTGTTTTTTTATTTGGCACCATCATTTTGTTACCTGTGTAGGATTGAGACTTGTGTATTTGCATATTTGAGAACCATTTAAACTGAACTATTTTTATGAACGACAGAACATGTGTTGTGTTATTGTGTACACAAGAACCTGTGGAGGATTGGGACTTGCTTTGCACCATCAGTTTGGACAAATGAAGAATGTTAAAATTGATGCATTGTCTTATGTTCTTATATGTGTGTGTGTGTGTGTGTGTGTGTGTGTGTGTGTGTGTGTGTGCACTTTTTCTACCAAGATTATTCTTTGAATTTCATAGGCTCTACTACTTGCATTTTTATTATAACTTATAGTATTCTAGCATATTTTTGTGAATTATATACATGCTCAGATTAGGCATTGTATGTGTTTTTGGGCTTTGGTATTCAAATCCAAGTGAAACCTGCACAGCGAAACCTGCACGAGCTAAGTTGACACACGTCCTTCCAGATGTGTTTGTGCGGGGGGTTTAACCCAGACGTGGGTTGGGTGGATGGAGTGGATTAATCAAATCCACGCGGGGAGCAGGTAACACGTGTTTAAAAAACACTGACAGCCAAACAAAGCCTAAAAAAGGTTAGTGTCCAATCCAATTCAATCTAATTGCTCTTGTGTCCAAATCTATACAATACAATTTAATACTGTATTAACAAAACGATTAGAACTTTAATTCTATATCAAAAACTCGACCTTAGAAATTAAAAGCTTGCATTTACACCATATAATTTTAGTGAAGTCAATTGGATACTTTGTGCACATTGATGTGACTATATACATATGTGGATCACACGTAGAAAGTCAGACGCTAAAATTAAAAATATAGTGAAATCGACTAAAAATTTTGTAAATCACTTAATATGATTGCTCGCTACTTTCTGTAGACAGGTGTGTCTAGACGTGTACATATATCCCCATGTCAAATGTCAGACCCTAAAACACATTCACAACTTAAAGTTAACAATTGCATCAAGAGCTCTCGAACCGGTAAGGGTGTGCCGCTTAAATCAATAAACTCTCAAAATGCATTTCTAGGCTTCTTATGTTGATCTTTTGGTTCACTCTAGGTTCATACTGCTTTGTCAATAGTATTTTGCTTGCATGGCATGCTAAGCTGTCATTCTTTTTAGAATTAAATCCTCACATTTATTTCAAATTGGAATCAGAACATGGCACACATTTTTTTGGACATATAGTTGGGGCTCTACACTTTTTAGTTCAACTAAAGTGTACTCCTTCTCGCACGGAGCAATGGAGGCCCTTCCTCTATTCTCTTGATCTAGAAATCAGGCAACCAAGAAAAACATAAATTCTTCCTTTGGCTAATCTTTCGAGATCGCCTGAACACAAGAAATCTGTTAATAAGGAGAAAGAACAAATTCCTAGAGGATTATTCCTATGTCTTTTGTAATCTGGCATTAAGGAAACCAGTTTCCATCTATATTTTTTGAGTGCCCCTTTAGTTATGGCTGCTGGCACACCCTATTCATCCATTGGAACATGAATATAATCTTCAACCTTTGGACAAGGGTAGATTTTTGCAACAAAATCTTTAGAGAGATCTTCATTAAAGCCTACTAGAAAATTTGGAATGCTAGAAATGGGATCATATTTGGCAAGCACTTTGGCCACATGGAAAATAACTTTCAAGGAGGAGCTTGGTTTGTTGTGTATTAAAGCCAAGCAAAGTATAGCAACCCTTCTTTCTTTTTGGCGGGAGAGTCTCCCTTAATTTTTCTTTCTTTTTCCATTGGGCTGGGCTGACTAGGCCTCAGGCTCTACCATGATGATTTTAAGGTCGTCACCGATTCTGTTAATCCATGATGGTTTTCAATGAACTGCCATGGGGATTATATTAACCCATGAAGCTCAATCCATGATGATATATGAAACAATCATGAATGCTGCATAGTGACGATTTTTTGATGATCTGTGACGAAAATTTTACGTCATAGATTAGTAGGTTTCTAGTATTGTGTGCACAACCGCACTCATACACACCCATATTCGCTCCCCGCGAGTCACAACGTGGCTCTCATCCATGTCAAGAGTTGTGGATGCGGCAGCAAATGGATGTAGATTGGAAATGATGAAGAGAAGAGAATAGACTAAGACGAGGGTGTAGAAGAGTAGAGATGGTCTCTATTTCTTTAGAGGAAGTAAACGTTAGGCCTTCGATGTAAAAATGACAAGCCTTTTATCTGTATGCCATTAAAAAAGTTTATAATGCCACACAACCCATTACAAAAGTTCGCCGCACACAGATGCCACTGCTCTAAACTGTTTTTTTTTTCCTTCCATTCCACTATCGTTAGATTGGGCCCTAACGGTGTCAAACTATAGGGATGAAAAGTCAAAAATACCCTTAGGTATAAATATGCTATTAATTTTTTTGAGCATCTTAAAGACTTTAAATAAAAAAAACTCAAAACTAAAAAGTTATAGATCTCGCCAAGATCTACGAATTTCAAATAAAAACTATCTTCAGTAATAAGCTGGGCTCAAAAGTTCAAACGGTTAGGGCGACAAATATATCCCATCCAAAGTAACTACTTCGGACTATCCATTTTGTGACACTATGTATATGTGTCCATTTGTGGCAGTGTATAATTCCATTCCAGGTTTATTTGACTTCATCATTTGCTTCTTCTTTTAGGGCCCTGTTTGGGTCACATGTCGATTATTACAATCTAGATTATGATTATAGAACTCAGGAGTGATTGATTATGCATTGTCTATGGTGATTATTATTGGTTAAAGTGATTATACCTATTCAACACTTTAGTATTGCTCATTATTGCTTTACAAGATTACTGTAATCTGCTACGTTTTGATTAGAATAAACTATTCTCAAATGTGGCTATTGGATAATAATTAGTTAGTTCTAGCTGATTATTATAATCCCAATAGGACCAAAAGGCTAAGTAGTGATTTGGGAATTAATATAGAACTAGAATATACCAAAATGCTATAAAAGATAATTAAAATATGCCAAGTAATGTTGTGATACCAACTTCGAACACTTTATAAATACGTTGGCGGGCCATCCTTTTCTTATAGTACTCAAATGCACATCATTTTCCATGGCTTCTCTGCTCCTCTGCATTTTCTTCTGCTGCTACCTCTCCGTTGTTCATGGAGCTGGTAACGGCAGCTTTGTGACGGTGCCATCCAGCTCTTTTGAGCAAGAGCCAGTTTGCTCCGGACCGTTAGGTACAGTACAGGACCTGCAGACCATGTCTGGTTTATTTCCTTCCTTCAAACGCTTGAAACAAAACAAAACATTGTGATTAATTCTGCACATATATGTTCCAGTCAAGCCGGAGCAGAACGGCTCCACCGTGTACGTCCCACTAGTACACCGCCACGGTCCGTGCGCGCCATCGCTATCCACAGACACGCCGTCGTCCTTCGCAGAGATGTTCCGGCGAAGCCGTGCTCGCCTGAGCTACATCATGAGCGGAGTGCCGAGGCCGACGACCATGGAGACATATGGAGACGGGAAGAAGGTGAGCGTCCCGGCCCACCTAGGCACATCCGTGAGCTCGCTAGAGTACGTTGTCACGGTGAGCTTCGGCTCGCCGGCAGTGCGACAGGTCGTCGTCATCGACACCGGCAGCGACCTGTCGTGGCTGCAGTGCAAGCCGTGCAGCTCCGGGCAGTGCTCCCCGCAGAAGGACCCCTTGTTTGACCCGAGCCACTCGTCGACGTACAGTGCCGTCCCCTGCGCCTCCGACGCGTGCAAGAAGCTCACCGCCGATCAGTACGCCAGCGGCTGCACGAACGGCAAACCGTGCGGGTTTGAAATCTCGTATGCGGACGGAACAAGCACGGTGGGTGTGTACTGCAAGGACAAGCTGACGCTGGCGCCTGGTGCCATCGTCAAGAACTTCTACTTTGGTTGTGGGCATACCAAGAGCCCGGTGCGCGCGGGGGACTCGTTCGACGGCCTCCTTGGGCTCGGCCGTTTGTCGGAGTCGCTCGGCGCACAGTACGGTGGTGGTGGCTTCTCCTACTGCCTCCCTGCGGTGAACAGCAAGCCTGGGTTTCTAGCCCTTGGTGCAGGGAGGAATCCATCTGGTGGCTTCGTCTTCACGCCGATGGGCAGGGTCCCAGGGGGGCCAACGTTTTCCACGGTGACGCTCGCCGGGATCACAGTCGGCGGCAAAAAGCTTGACCTCCGGCCGTCGGCGTTCAGCGGTGGCATGATCGTGGACTCCGGCACCGTCATCACTGGCCTCCAGTCCACGGCGTACCGGGCACTGAGGTCGGCGTTCAGAAAGGCCATGGAGGCATACCGGCTGGTTCCACATGGTGACCTGGACACCTGCTACAACTTGACAGGCTATAAGAGTGTCGTTGTGCCCAAGATTGCACTGACATTCAGTGGTGGTGCCACTATCAACCTGGATGTTCCCAATGGAATTCTGGTGAATGGCTGCCTCGCTTTTGCGGAGTCCGGGCAGGATGGTAGCACTGGAGTCCTTGGCAACGTAAATCAGCGAACGTTTGAAGTGTTGTTCGACACCAGTGCTAGTAAATTCGGCTTCCGGGCTAAGGCCTGCTGATGTACACAAGTTGAATAGTAAGATGATAATCAAGGGCATGATTTTTTATATATTTTTTGCAAAATTTATAACTCCTATATAGGAGCTCTCCTATATAGGAGCTCCCCACTAGCAATCTTTGGGAAATTCTCTGGCCTCTGATTGATCCATACCAGGCCACATCAGCATGTAACGCTCTCAAAACTAAACCGCTGCCGCAACCCTTCGACGCATCCTTCGGCGGCCTCCTCGCCTACCTGGAGAAGCGAATCATCTGCCGCACTAATTTTAGCGCCGCACACCTCCCCGTTGACGGCCTTCCGTCTCCCCCTCCACTCCTTTTCATCCGGAGTGCCAACTAAATGTTGCATGCGCCCCTCCATCACGCGCTCCTATATATATCTGCGACGACCGCGGCGGCTTTCTCGCACCCGCGGTGTGCCCTTCCCCACGGCGGCGCTGCTGCTGCCTCGCCGTTCCATCACCAGCGACGGCCGCGACGCGTCCAGCGGCGGCCTAGGCCCCTCCACGATGCAACCAACGAAGACCCTGTTTGACGGCCTCGCTCGGAGTGCTTGACGGCCTGTGGCATCGGCCCTGCATGTGCGAGCGCGACCTCGGCAGCCGCGCGGGCTAGAGCAAATCGCGGCCGACGATGCTCACCAAGTTCCGGATGCACCTCCAGCAATGGCCATGGCGACGCAACAGTGCACAAAGGAGCGCACATCCCTGCGGCCGAGGGAGGCGTAACGAGGAGCCATGGTGCGGCGGTGCCGGTCTCTGGCGGAGATGGTGGCCAGCTGCCTCCTGGGGCGACACGACGGCGGTACCAGGGGGTGTCTACTGCAACAACATCACAAGGCAGCGGCGATTTGACAAACTAGCGTCGCCGATCTCCTTGTGTCTCCTGATGTAGGTTCGATTTGTGTCACGCTCCTTTCTTTTTTGGTTAAGAGCGGACTTAATTTCTCTGTTCTTTTATGTTTTTCGGTGGAATTTTCTCCGCTTTGGAAGTGGAGAAAAGGAAGAACTTTCAAGGTGGAGAAGCTTCAGATCGGAATCTGATGCTGCTTCTTCGTTGTTTCCGTTTCGTGGATCTGGCTGGTCAAACGGGAAATTAGTGTTGTGGCAGATGTCAATTGAACTCCATGAATGGCAGCTGCTAGATTTGATTTTTTTTATGGATTTTTTTGTACAAAGTACAGATGATTTTGGTCCAGAAATCATGTGTAGAGAGAGATAACGTGTAATTAATCCAAATAATATTAATATATGTCTTCTGTTGCATGTGGACACGTTACGAATGAGTTTCACCTTTAACGGTTGTATATATCCAATTAACAGTACAAAAATTTTCACCTTTTACGGTTGTATATATCTAATTGTTGGGATCTAACTTCGCCCCAGAAACTTTTATTCCAAACTTTGAAGTTAAACTTCGTAGACAAACTTTATACCCAAACTTTGAAGTTGACTTCGTAGACAAACTTTGTGCCCAAACTTTGAAGTTGACTTCATAGACAAACTTTATGCCCAAACTTTGAAGATTGACTTCGTGAGACAAACTTTATGCCCGAACTTTGAAGTTGACTTTCGTCAGCTAACTTTGAAGTTGCAGGTAGAAAACTTTCAACACGAAGAGGAAAAAGATATGATGAAAGAGAAGTTGGTGAAGACAACTTCGCTGAACAAAGAATATGAAGAATCATGATTCAAAGATTCAAGCAAAGATGGTGAAAACAACTTAGCTAGAATAGAAACCTTAAGAAGTTGTTAGAAATCTCAAATGTGAAGTTTATGTTTTTTATCAAATCACGGCCAGGGGTCCCTATAAATACCCCCTGATGCACCCTCAGTAAAGACCATGTTGAATGGTTGCTTTGTGACCATACTTCATCAATGAAGTGTTGTGCTGATATTTCACCCAACACTAATTAATAAAAATACAAAAAATCTCAGATCTAACCACCTTTTACGGTTGTACATGATATCTTGCCTTTTACATTTGCCTGAGGGATTAGACTTAATTAAAAAAATTACTACTTCAAATTAGAAAGAATCTTATACCAAGTTGTCGGTACATGAAAGTAGAAAGTACTACCAAGATACAAAAATAAGTTTAGCCGAGTGTAACATGTGGCTTACGGATGTGCAAGAAAGTTAAAAAAAAAATATTAGGAAGAGATGAAAGTAAAAAATGCTACCACCAAAATATTAAGAAGTGCATGTAGACCTCACTCTTACGGTTTGCACTTACGCATGGGCAAGAGAAATGAGAAGAAACTTAACTCTTAAGGGAGGGAAATGAGAAGAAACTTTATGGTTGTGGAAGAAAACTTACGGTTACGGGAGAGAATTGAGAGAAAACTTACAATTGCGGGAGGGAATTGGAAAGAAACTTTATTTTTACGGGTGGGAATTGGGAAGAAAGTTTACGGTTGGGGAGAGAATTGGGGAGAAACTTTACTTTTGTTGAATTTTTGTAAGTGAGCCAGTGATTGTAGTCAATGACATTATGGTAAAATCAATGTCCCATGAGATCTTAAATCTTTAGAGCAACAATTACAATTTCTGCTTACAGAGTGCAGTTTGATTGAATGATTTCACCAGCAAATAATTGGCATCATATAACTAGGATACAAAATTTCTGCACACCACATAGTTAGAACCGTGCTCCATTTTTTTTTTACGTATTTACACTATCACACCATCATATAGCTATTTCAATGTGTGTATAAATCATAAATGATATGATTTGTGTAATTTTTCTTATAAATATGTTCTGAATGGCTCTTAGAGCATGTTTAAGGTTAAGGGACCATATGGCTCTTAAGTCAACCTCACAGCACATGTCATTTCTTCCATTTTGCAGCAGCTCACAGACAAAAAGAAAGCTTGATCTTAACCGGTGGCTACAATTGATCCTCAAGGAAAACAACAAAAGACACAATGAGAGGTAATTCTGCTAATTTGCTTAGTTTGATGTACTCCCTATTGATTTCTGTATTTTAATTTCCTGAAAAAAAAAAAAATCAGGTTAGTTTATTGGAATTTGAGATATTACTTTGTGGTGTGATTCTGCTGCTTCTTTTTTCTGAGAAATAGTACACTGTCATTTTAGGGATGCATTGAGTATTTTCGAGATATTAGCTTTGTTAATTCAGATAGGAGGAAATGTGGGATTAAAGATAACCTTGGACTGAGTTCACATGTTATTATACAACTGAGTTCAGGTGTACTTTATTTTTGAAACATCTTATCTTTCTGAGAAAAGTGATATTGATCATGTGGAGTTCACATGTTCATTGTCATAACAGTTTCAACTTATTGAGGTCTTTGTGACTACAAAAATAAATAGACACCTGAAAGAAGACATATTGTATGAATAAATATCAATAAAAATAAATATCTGATATCTATCTTTGTACTCGCTACTAATACATTTAACCATTGCAGGTTGTTCTCAACACCGGGCATGACAAACGAACCAGGAGGAAGTATGTCGGTTGCCAATGACTCGATCAAATAAACAATTATGAGCCTTTCTTTAAAAATGCCGCACCATACATTGTTTGAACTTAATAATTTTTTGGGTTATACTCGGTGCACAGATATTTCAAGTCAAATAGCTTCGCACTTTGGTCTTAAAAAATAGTTGTGTAGACTCAATACATTGTTATTTCAACTATACGTAATAAGCTCATATATCCCTATCATGCGGACATGATATCATGAAAATTTTTCTTATGATCATTGCATTTTTTCTTAATTCCCGCAAAGAACGAACGCGGGTGGGGTTCCCTAGTAATCCTTTATGAGAACACACAGATTGATAATAAGTTTGAGACCCTATATTATCATATTTTCATTGGAGATGATTTCATAAAAGTTACAAAAAGCAAAACAAGGCTGGCAATATAAAGTTATATAACTCAAATGACATGTTGCATACAATTTGGGTACTCCCTCCATCTCAAAATAGATGTCACTATGGGATGCGTGCCGGTCAAATTTTCTCAACTTTGACTAGGTTTGTAGAAAATACGTGCAACATTTAAATCTCCAAATAAATTTGTTAAAAAAACTAGACTTAAAGATCTTTCCGATGATACTAATTACTTAGCACTAGTATAATGCCCGTGCTAACGCAACGGCTTAATTTTAGAGATGCAACCGAACGATCATTTTCTACATAGTTCAACTTTTACACAATTGTAAATTGACCATGTATACAATCTGATTTCATAGGGCTCCAGTTGCCGCACCATCCTTCGCCCCTCCACTTTACATCGGTCATCACAGCGTTTTGGTCCTCCACTCCCCCTCCATTATTATGCCCCTGCAACATTTCCTATTGGTCTGCCACTCTACCTCCACTTGCTCGGAGGAAGCATGTCTACTCGAGATTGCTCTGAACGGCCTTCTCCAGGTTGAATTTGCCTTGTTGATAGTAGAGATCTATAGATCTCATGCTTGATGATATTGTCAAGCTTCTACTCAAATTCTCACCAATTCTTTGAATGTGACAATTTTTTTGCTTTCTTAAAACCAAAATTCAGAAGCACAATAAATTTATATATCACTTGCAAAAAAAAATAACAAACCACTATATATATTGCATGAATATCTACCATTCTAATTACTTTTTGAACAGTAATATATATTATATCGTGTGTTTTTTGGCCCTCAAATAAGTTCAAGACAAAATAACTTTGCATCCTAACCTTACTCACAACTGTTCCATTGTTGTTTCAAGAATCATCAGAATATCAAGCTAGTGCTGAGGGAAACGAATAAGCGTGTCTCTACATCCTCTAGGTACCTTCATATAAATAGAATAGTATATTCATCTGCTCCATGCCTGATAAATTATTTGTTAGAATAATCAGGTTGATGTGACAAAAGAACAAAAGAAGGAATCGGTGTGGTTTTTACCTCTTGACCTGGTGACACAGGAACTATGCTGATCTGTATGTTTTCACCTTTCTAATAAAGTAGCTATCGCTTGATGCTTTCTCTACAAAATAAACACCATGGCAAATAAAAATACAAAATCAAAGTTTTTTTTTAGCAGACCTTGCATATTTTCCAGTAACCAAACAACTACACTATTTTTTAATCTCAAATAATAAACTGCAAGATAAAAGGACTTGAGCTATCTTGTACATCAATCTTATAATATAAATTCCCTTAACACAACACTGTCAAATGACACGGGCTTCTCAACAGACCATGGCATTGAAGACCCATGATCCCTAAGAAAGATTCAGATCAAAATGAGGAAAATCTAGACAAGAAACATAAGCAACTCCATGATTTCACGATTTCACCAGACATTGGAAACCACATGTAAAGGAAATTAAAAATATATAATAAGTACCTCTAACTACTCTAGCATGAGCTTCTGAGTTACGGATGCTCTAAGAACAGCTGCATATGATCCTTTGCCATTTATAGACTGCAATTGGTGCATAGCACCAGAAATGACCTTGTCAGGCTCTTTGGTCTAGCCATTGTATTGAATCAAGGGGCATATCAGCAGAAATGACATTGCAGATTTCTAAAATGTTCAAAACTGAAGAAAAAAAATGGTACAAAATAACAGCAGAAGAAAGGCCTAGTAGAGGATAATCTGACATATGAAATGCCACTTACACGTTGTAATGATCTGAAAACAAAACTGCCCTCCAAGTTCCATGTTGAAGTCCACTGAAGCAAAGGCCTTATGTTTCTGCAAGAAGGACAAAAGTTGCCTTCAATAAAATGTGTTCAGATACAATATACTGGATAGTGGTCCGTTGTAGGAGATTGCTCAATCAAATTCGTATCCGAGAATATGAGATAGGCCAGGATCTATTAATAATGTAAGCACCTTTCAAGTTTGCTCGGCGTTCTACCCGGGTTTTATTCAACCTGTTGTTGATCTCGTTGCTTGAGCTTCTTGACCGTAAGCACATGGACCTGTCAATCATCAGTAGATAGATAGCCAGTGTGAATTATACGCTCCACTAATTCACAAATTACTCAGCTGACTGACACAAGGAAATTAATAATAAGCAGTTTACCCTTCAGTTATATATGATGGCTACATGCATGCCTGGAGATGCAGTAAAAGGAATGTTTGCTAGGTAGCAGGAGTAAGCAATGTACATTTTCAAGACATGGTTTCGCATGCATTTTCAGGATTGCTGATTGATAATGTTGTCAGGTGTCAGTATTCGCAATGCTGATCCCAAACAAGCTACATGCTACATTTTCAAGCTCGTTCGTTTGTCGTTTATTTTCAGGTTCCAACAATAACAAACGTAGGTTCTACCCACAGATGATTTGAAGATCACCATATACCTAGAACTAAAACTGAATGCAGAAAAACTGAAACTGAATGGTATCAAAACTCGTCTAAGATTATACCAGTAAATGAAACTGAATTGCATGACTAAGATTATCAAACATTGTGCTTTTCAATCCTGTGCAAGAGTACATGGACGGCACCTGCACTCCTCCGCTCTCGACTAGCACTGTTGAGATCATGATGACGGCGCTAGGCGTGAAGAGCTCCAGCAGGACGCCGACAGCAACCTCAAACTAGAAGTTGAATGTTCTTGTTTCCATTTACATGGCTGTAAATTGTCAGAAATTGTCATGGCTGCAAATTGTCATGCAGTTGTTTTTTCAAGGCTGCAAAAATGTAAATTGACATGGCTTATTCAGTTTTCAGCATTCTGTTCATCTTATTCAGTCTTGGCTGGCAGTTTTTTGTACTCATCTTATTCAGTTACCTGTACTGATCTTATTCAGTATTGCTGCGATTTTTTTTATGAAGCTTGCTGTGATTTTTGAGGTTGAGGAATGGAATGAACTAACATGTAGAAAATGGCAAACTGTACAGTTGTCATTAGGCATATGATGCTTTGCTTGTTACATTCAGTACCTGTCATTCAACACCCACGGTCTCCCGGCGTAATTATAGGAACGAAGTCGCCACGATCCCAGAAAGGGTCAGGTGAGCGGTGATAATGGTGCGCGGTGATAATGGCTGCCGGCTATCAACGGTGAAACGGGCAGTAATTACGCCGCATGAGATGGTGGTTTCTCTCTCCGGGCGGAATTAGAGCGTGGTTTGTTGGGCCGTCGTTATGTCTAGTTCAAATAAATTAGCTCTCAATATTTGGCACACATACTTCAACACCCCAATGGTTACACCATTTAGCGGTGAACACGTGCCCTCAGGTTCGAAACTTGATAAGTTTTCTAATAAGTTTTTGTTTTTCTTCTCTATGTTCTTTAATTTTTGTGTGTTTTTTTTTCCCTAGACACCCCCATTTTGGCTCCATTAACATAGTAGTAAAGTTTGAGATGATTTGGAGACAGTGGTGATACATATATCTTCACATGTTGCGACATCTCCCACATAGTCACATAGGTCGTAGTGAGACATGTATGCCTTTGTGAGGATGTGCACCACCACTTTGTCAGAATCCAATGAAACTTTTCCTCATGATTATACACCAAATTGGTGTGTCCATGCAATTTTTTTAGATTTTTCTAGGTAGGTTAGGGTATTTTAGCATTTATTCTTTAGTAATTCAGCAAATTTTTATAATAATAGGTAAAATTGCTCTGAAAATTTCACAAATGCACACAACATCTTAGTTTGGATCCATGAACACCCTGTTAAAGTTTTAGATGATTTGAAGATAGTGTTGATACACATATCTCACATGTGATGACATCTCTCACATAGTTATATTGGTCGTTGTGAGACATGTATGCCTTTTTTTAGAAAGTGCTCCAACACTTTGTCGAATCAACTGAAACTTTGTTGTCATGACTATCCACCATAATGGAGTGTCCATGTAAGTTTTTGGATTTTTCTACCTAAGTATAGGGAATTTTAACATTTATTCTTTAACAAATCACTAAATAATTACAATAATTGATAAACTTGCTTTGGATACGTCGGATTTGTAGTTCCACCTCCACAAAGTCATTACAATATTATATTGCCATGCTCGCACATGAAAAAGTGTATAAAAAAAAAAAGTGTATACAAAAAAAAAAAAAAAAGAGTAAAAAAATGTGTTACAAATAGTGTATAAAAAAAAAAAGGAAAATGTGTTACAAATAGCAAAAAGAAAAAAAAAAAGTAAAAAATAGTGTCACTCAACAGGGTCGAACCCGGGAGCTGTGGGTTTGAAGTTTAGACGTAATACCATTAGGCTAGTAAGGTGCTTTCGATAAGTTGGGCGGGCGAACATATTTAAATGGTTGCTCTTTTTTTTTGGTCTGGGCTGTTCTCGCTCAGTTGACTGAGCTTCTCATTCCCTGTGTCTGATCCGCCATAGCCGGCATCGCCACCGAGGCCAACCTTCTCCCTCCCCACGTCGATCGGCCTCCTCAGATGCACTTCCCAGATTCCACGGCAGCTGGTTGCCAGGCCCATGCTGCCGCCATCGCGGAGCCCGTCCCCTCCTCCTGCTATGCTGATCCGCCTCCGCCTCCGATCCAATCAGCGGGAATCCGAAGCGCGCGCCCGCGTCAGCCATGGTAGTGGCGGCAGCGGCGAGATCCACCGACCGCCATGGCATTGCCCCGACGCGACTCCCTACCTCGACGTCGGCGAGGCGCCCCACCTGCGCTGCGGCCTCGTCATGCCCCCA
The DNA here is from genome assembly GCA_015847255.1 of Hyparrhenia diplandra. Classification (NCBI taxonomy): domain Eukaryota; kingdom Viridiplantae; phylum Streptophyta; class Magnoliopsida; order Poales; family Poaceae; genus Hyparrhenia; species Hyparrhenia diplandra. The sequence goes on from JADLZK010009404.1 coordinate 76,902, forward strand.
AGGTGCGTGCCCACGCAACGTTCCGTGGCCTCCTTCAAATTTGTTTTCACGCAATGTATATCTGTTTGCTTGTTTATGTCTTCCTTACAATGAATCAAACAACACTGATGTTTTGTATCGGTAATTTGCAATGAAAATCTAATCTGGTAGCACGCTTAAACAAATTCAAGATCCATTACAACTTACAAATTAGAGAGGACATAGTTCTAACTATTGTTTATAAAAATGATTAGGCAATTGGTGATGATTAGTTGATAAAAATGATTAGGCAACATACACAACCAGTAAAAGTGGTTACTGAGACTGAGATTACCTTGCTGCTGGTCGGATTTCCCTTTCCTATAGTACTACTTCTATGATTGATATCTGCATCAGCATTTTCTTATATGTTATAAACTGAGAAAAATTCATTCTTAATAACCTATTAAAACTTGCAGGTACTACAGGCGAGAAGACCACAAAGGAACACTAAATTGATTGGAGATTCTGATGCAGGTACAAAAGAATGCTCAGCTATGGGAGTGGAAGACACTGGAACAAGAAACTGACACTGTCATAAAATCTGATCGTGACCAGCTTCAAAAAGTGGAAGAGAAAGAGCTTGCTGCGTTTGCCAAAAAATTTGAAAAAGAACAGGTTGCCCTGCTGAAGAAAGCACTGAATGATCAGCGTGATCTCTGTGCCCGCATGATATAAAAAGAACGTGCTATTGCAGATAAAGCCTTACAAAAGACCCGTCTAGAATATGCTCAGAGCATTAAGACAGAACAACAAACAATTGATTCCTTGATTGAACAGGCAGGGAAACAATTTGAAGGGTTGCAAAATGACTGCTTGTGGTTGAAGGGTATGGCTGACAACTTGAAAGAGGTAACCACGAAACTATTTTAATTTAAAATTTTATACACTGATCTAAAAACCTCTTTTGTTAGGCACATAAGGTACCAGATAAGGTACCAGATCATATGATTTGCATGCGACGTAGTTTTTTCCAGATGGCAGTGGACAACTACTGTGCACCGGTATATATAATTTTTTGTTTTTTTTGTGTGTAAGGACTCCTTGTTCTCAAATGATTCATCTTCTTGTAATCCTTACATGCAGGATGTGGCTATGCAATTTAAGCTATTCAAATTGGAGGAGCTTTATCCTGATCTAGAGAAGTATGACGTTCGAGCAGATTTAAGAAATTTTGGAATTGTGGGCAGCTCTATTAATTACTCTCAATTCATGGATACTTTGAAATTTCATGGACACATATACGAATCGGAGGCTTACTACCTAAATCCTGCTCCTCGGAGTTTTTCTTTAACTGACCTTGTAAAGGTAGCTGGAGAAGATGATGTGAACCAAATGGTCCGTGCTCATGCTGAACAGGGGACTAAGATTTGTCTTCTATACCTAGTCAGTATATATGGAAACCAAGACCCAGATGTAAGTATTGGTTCCTCTTAACAAATATCTATAAAACACAACCATTGACTAAGCACTACGTACTGATACTGACATCTAATGGACTGTAATGCAGGCTGAGCCAATGGATGAGCCAATGGAGGAGTCCGATGAGGAAGCTGATTGGAACTGATGGATAGGAATCTGGACCTGGAGACAGCCCTTGAGAAAGACTTGAAGGCGAGCGCGACCTTCATGAACGACAGCACACCACCACAGCTGGAGAGGACCAGCCTATTTTGTTTTCTTAAATAAGTTTTCAGTATTTCTCTATTTCATCTAATTGTGATACGTGGGAGTACTATGAATCTCAAAATAAGAGAGGACCTACCTATTTTGTTTTTTAAATAAGTTTTTAGTATTTCTCTATTTTTCCATCTAATTGTGTGTATCTCAAAATAATATATCTCTGTATGTGGCTCTTCAAATCGCTATTTTCAAGTGCAAGCCACGTCAGCGGTACTCCATATAATCGAATGAAATAAGAAAATAACGAAACAATATTGTTTCAGAAAAATGATGAAACGTCATCAAGAAGCCCAAACTGTCGGCTCTAAAAAAATGCTAAGCTTAAAAAAATGCTAGCAACAGTTCTACAACTGTCGGGTCTTTCCACATCCCTTCAGGAACCCAAACAACTCAACAGCAGAACAAAGTCAACACAAACAAATGGTTTCACAGATAACAAGGTAGTAGTAGTAGTAGTACTGTACAACCACATGAACTCCTCAATGGGGAGTTTCTACGTTTCCACACATTCAGAAAATAGCAATAGCAATTCAGGTCGACGTCAGGACTCTACTTGGACCTTAGGTTGTTTCCATGAAACGATAAACTTGGACCTGAAGTCCTGAACCTTGCAGAGTTGTAGCTTCCACAAACTATTTATTTATCTTATTTATCTATCTATACCATCCATCCATGCTATAGCGTGTACTCTCTTCAGGAGATTGGGAAGACCCTTGATTTGGAGGTCACGTCCATTGGAGCTCGGTTACTGCAGAGAGAACTCAAGGTCAGACAAGGTGGACAGTGCAATATACAACCAGTCAATAATCAGTTCACTTTCACTAGGAAATGAAGAGGAACATTAAACATCAGTACATCTTTGACAAATATACCTCTGGCAAATTATACAGCCAGTCAATATACAGCATCATCTTGACAATATACCTTTGGCAAATTATATATCCGGCACATCTTCGAGGGGAGCATTGTTTCACGGAAATGAAGAGGAGCATTAACCATCAGTACACATGCCTCACTGACGGACCGGTTTTCAGCTTTCATAAACATTACACTTGGCTTACCTCTACTCTCTTGGAGCATGATCGGCGATTGTGACCCTCACCCTTACAGGGTACATTTCTTCTTAGACTTATTTGAGACCGACTTCAACTTTTTCTTTGGGGCCCCCTCTCGCCGGGGACATGTATGGGATCAAAGACATCCGGAGAATCAACATCCGGGGCTTGAGGCAAAGACGGGACCAAACCTCGGCCTCCATTATCTCCTTCATTTGGATGGATCAAGCGAAGCCGTCATGAAGAACGCGCTTCAGCCGCCCATATGCTTCAAGTGATTGAGATGCTACGAAGGATGCCTTTTGACCGATATTGTGAAGCTCATGGTACCCTCGTAGGTTATCGAATAGTCATACATGGTGGTCTTCCTTATAGTAGGAAATCCACGCTTTGCCTCCCTCGTCCACCTATCCAAAACATAGCAGGCTGGAAGCTTTTGTTCTTCTCGATAGCCCAATACAAAGAAGATGTGCGAGCATGGGGTTCCAAGGGACTCTAACTTTAGACAAGAACAAGAGATTTCCTTCAGCTTGCCTTCATCAACGCATATCTCACATTTCACTCTGTATTGTTTGTTTCCTTTATCAACCCTTCCAACAATATACTCAACAATATTATATCCATCTTTGGTCTCAATCCAATAACACTTGTCCCTTTGCTTTTAGGCTCACATCTTTGCACATCGACAAAATAAACACTTGGTGTGAACGAATTTGCGACCTCTATCTCAATAATTGAAGCATCCGGTTGTATGCATGGCTTAGACTTTGCACAAAAGTCTAGATACGCTTCATTATTAAGCAGACTTTAAAAGACAAAGTGGTCAACATGCCGTATCAGCTCTAAAAGTGTCATTTTCCGATCTAGATTAAACTGAATCCTAGAGTGTAGGCTCTCACTACGCTGGTTGCTTCTCAGTCCTAAGTAGCACTTACCAACATGATAGGCCACACACGAGTTCCCTCATCTCATACATCCGATACAACCACGAGTCCGTATCGTAACTTCCTCCTTTGCCAAGAATGATATCCATTTCCTCTCAATACATTCTATGGAGCAACGATCATAAAGAAAAACCCCGGACCTTATCCTTCCGGACCGTCGGTGCTGAGGTTACGCCGCAATGCACACCTCAATATGCCATACACATAGCCTATGCGATGCATTCGGCCACACAATACGGATTGCTTTCCGCGATAGAACGGTCTCCATCGGTGATCACGCGAAACCGGATGCTTCGAACCATGGCATCACCGAATGCCCTTAGCAGCCACACATACGACTCAACATCCTCGTGAGAAAGAATTCCACATGCAAAAGAAGCGTGCTTTTATGGTGGTTCACCCCAACAAAAGGAACAAGGGTCGGGGTTGTATCGATTTGTTTTGTACGTGCCATCGAACACGACGACATCGCCAAACGCTCTATAATCCATCCGCTGCTGAAAGTCACACCGAGCATTCCCGTTAGGTGCCCTCTCTCATCGGGTCTTGTAATTGGAAAAAGAAATCGGGATCTCTCTGTTTCTCTTACGTCATGTAACTCATGATTGTTCGAGCATCACCATCGAAATTGCCTCGCCTTGTTGTGATGGCAGAAATTGTAGAGATCCCTTGATGTAAATCCAACCTTATCATACCCACCGTAGCGCCGTATCATAATATCCATTATCCGGTGTTTCCGGATCCCGAAATCTGAAGCCGCAAAATCTACGCTTCGATCATCGCCGATTCTTCTATGTGAACGCAGAAAGCAAGCAAGGTCTGGTTCTATCATCGGATGGTTGTGCTTGTCGATGAAATTCTTCACATACCAGCGCCACGTGTTCGGATCCGGTGCAATCACAAGTTCAGCCCGACATCCACAACGAGTGATATTCCGCGGCCTCCGCAGCTTGATCTCCCGCCTCACCTCCTTCTCTGCGCGGAAACCTTGACAGCTGCAAACAAACTTCCGAAGGGTCCTCACATTGTGGTCGTTGTCCCACTCGCAGTATTCCTTTCTCACACTAAATCCTTTCTCATAAGCGTACTCGTTATAAAACTCAAATCCTTCATTCTCACTGCCAAACATCTTAAAAATAATTTCACTGTATTCCAACAAAGAATCATCATCCGACATTTTCTCCTGAAAAAATAAACCTTCCATCAGAACAGTTAAACTGATACTTAGGATAACACATGGCTGCTAGTTACCAGAACACCCATAATAGTTAGTTTCAAATATTACCAGTAACCTGTAACAGCATTGTTTAGTGGTTAGTAGGCTTGGTCTTGCAACTCCAAGATTCAGTTTCAGACATTCAGTTTCACAGTGTACTACTAGAAGGCTTGACACAGTAAGACTTGAGACAGTAATACGGTGCGAAGGAACAGATCAGTTTTATATACTAGCAGAGACTAGTGATGATGTCTTAATTAAAAAAATTCATAATAAATAAAGCAAGTAACAAACCGGATCATTTAAACACCAAATCTTAGTTCTGCACTCCTACCAAACTGGTTTCGGCTAGACAATGAGAAGCTAGTCATACGAAGTTTACATTCCACAAGCCAGAGCATATGGGCAACAAAAACCAATCTTGACACTACTTATCAGGCATCAGACGAGAAGCAAAAGCTTATATTTCTGAACATACCACGTTTTGGTCATACACCGGAACCAACTAAACTATTGCATTCCCAGTTCTTGGAATATATTTTTTTTTCCAACCGAGATAACTCATTTCCATTAGATGAACGGAAATACACAGCATTTGAGAGGGATACAGACAGAAAAGATATAGGCCGAAGTGCCCAACCAGAAAGAGCTAACGAGATATGCAACTGACTTAAGCTAAACCTGACTTAACCAAAGCTAGCTTAAAACCTGACAAGATAACTGTTCCCAACAAAGGTCACAATCGTTTAGCTGAACTGACAACTACCATTATTACAGCAGCACATCGCTGTCAAAGAAAGACATAGTTCATGTTCAAAACACTTGATCCAGTTCTTGGAATATGAGACAAATCAAATTCAAAACAAATGCAGAGGAGTCGAACCTTGGCTTTCTTCGAGGGCGGCAGCGGTGGCGGCTTTGGCGAGGTACAGGCGACGGGCGGGTCACCGGGCGGGCGACTGCGAGGGAGAGGGCTAGGTGATGCGGAGCACGGGCGAGGGCTGGGATCCACGTCCGACGGCGAGGAAGGGCCAGCGCCGGTATGTGAGGCCGAGGTGCCGAACCAGCGATGGCGGGCGACGACGGGATCTCGGGTGGGAGTTTGCGGCGGGATGGGGAGAGTTTCGGGATGGGGATGGGCGGGATGGGGGAGGGGGGGCGGGGGGTTAGGGAGTGGGATTAGATTTGACAATGACCATGTTACCCTTCCACTTGAAAAAAAGAATTGAGGGGAGGTAATGCTAGGCAATGCTAGGCAAAAACAGGTATTGTAAAAGAGCTCTTTTGTCTAAGCAGTCTCAGGGAGAACCAGAGGAGAGTTCCCCGAGTAAAATGTTTTGCTTGACCTTTGCTACCAACACCAGCGAAGGGGATGGGGGGGAAACCCAGGACAGTGAAGGAGAGGGGCACCAGGGCATTACTGTAGACGCTATGGAACCTACAGAAGAGGAAGGTGTGGTGAATACACAGCTACCTGCTACGGATGAGGCAACCAGGCAGGGTTCCGAGTCAATTGAGATGGATCTGCCTCCTTTCATCCCAGACACCGTAGTCTTGTCTCAACAAGTAGAGCAAGTAGAAGTGCAATTAGACCCACAACCGACTAATCAGCAAGTCACAGACCCACTAAATGCCTTCCTGGATAGTATATCACGGAATATAGAAGAGTCACTGCTCCCTACGCCAGTACCCTCGTTAGATTCTGACGTCCTGTTGGGCGCTGAAAATGATTTTAGCCAAAGGAAAAGTAGCCGACTAGCAAATAAGGCGCAGGCTAGAGCGGGCAAAGATTCTATGCAGATTGGGCAGGACCTGTTATCCAAGAAATTGGGGGAACTAGACCCCGAACCATCTAGCAACTGTGAATCTAATCTTGACAACATTGTGCAGCACCTGAAGAAGCCGATCAACGGAGGACAGATGGCCGCCATCCAGGTACTGATTGAGCATGGAACAAAGCTGGAGAAGAAGGCAGGCAAGACCAAGGGTGCAGAGGCAAAGAAGATGGAGGTGGCCTGAGAGGGCAACCTCGAGCGCAGTGGGTCTGGTGTCAATGTTACACAAGACTTTCAACAACCTGCGACAGTGGAGGCATAGGAGATGGGAGATGAAGAGGTTCGAAGCCCTGCGTGGCTTAGTAGGGACTGCTATGTCCATGTATCGTCGCTATTTGGTATGTTTAATTCGAACGGGCTATGTTGCCTGTGGCAAGACTTTATTAGGCAACCATCGGTTTGTATGCGGTCAGGGGGCCTGGCTTAATATCTGCAGAGCCTTTGTTTTCAGAGTTAGTGATCTGCAGGCTCTGATGCCTGTAGCCAAACATTTGCTGCGATTTGCGTCTATTCACCAGTGGATTATCGGTTTTAAATGTCGCAAAAAGATTGTGTAATATTGTGTTGGAATGTGAGGGGGATCAATGATGGTGCAAGAAGAGCAAGTGTACGAAATATGATCAATTCGTCAGGGGCCACTGTGGTGTGTTTACAGGAGACAAAAATACACAATTGGAACCGTCAGCTACTGATTGAAACGCTAGGTCCTGATCTTGTCGAGAACTGCACCTTCCTGGAGTCACAAGGGGCGTCGGGAGGCATCCTAATGGCAGCATCTGAGCGATTCTTCAGGCTACAACCTTTACAAAAAACAGGACACACAGTGTCGGCCAGGATAACAATGCTTCAAGAGGATATTACATGGTGTTTAACCGGAGTTTATGGACCACAATTGGATCCAGAAAAAATTGCTTTTATGCAAGAAATTACGAACGTAAGGACACAGATGGATGATAGGTGGCTCTTAATGGGAGACTTTAATCTCATATACAAGGTCGAAGACAAGAATAACCAAAGGATTAACCTGAATATGATGAACAGGTTTCGAGACACCATTGACAACATGCAGTTGGTCCCTTTGCAGTTGATCGGTCGGCGCTTTACCTGGTGCAATGACCAGCAAAATCCTACAATGACCAAGATTGATCACATACTTGCCTCCCTGAATGGCTGGATATATTTCCAAGGACGGACTTACAGTCATTAGCATCTCAAGGATCAGATCACTGCCCCCTACTTCTACAAGGTGACACCGCTGTTGAATTCTATCGAGGATTCCGTTTTGAAGCGCATTGGGCAACTATGAATGGGTTCAAAGAAACGGTTGCAGAAGCATGGCAACAACCGGTAAACACGCAGAACGCCCTACTGCGAATGCATGTCAAACTCATGAGAACTGCTAAGGCGTTGAAACGTTGGAGAAGATCAATTTTCAGTGAATGGAAGCTGAGATCGGTGATTCTCCAGACAATTTTACTGGAACTGGAAAAAGCCCAAGAGTCAAGAACGTTGACGACGGAGGAACAAGAATTCAAAAAATATTTAAAGGCCAAATCAGTGGGAATGGCAGCGGTGCAAAAGTCTAGAGCTAAACAACATTCCAGGCTAAGGTGGATCAGGTTGGGGGACGCCAATACAAAATTTTTCCATATCCATGCAAATGCACGAAGGAGGAAATCTTTTGTAAAGGCCTTACACTATGAAGATGGGGTGGCTACAACACAACAAGATAAAATGACAGTGGCGGCGGATTTTTTTTCACAAAGGCAGTGGGGACAAACGTTCAAAGATCTCGGGGCCTAAATTGGGCAGCGCTGGGATACTCACCGGCAAACCTAGATGAATTGGATGCGCCGTTCACGGAGCAGGAGATTTCAAACATCATAAAGTCACTACCATCAGACAAAGCGCCGGGCCCGGACGGATTCATCGGAGTGTTCTATAAGGAGTGCTGGGAAATAATAAAGGATGATCTGGTACAAGCAGTGATAGGGTTCTACAACCAGAAGACATCCAAAATGCACTTGTTCAACTCTGCAAATGTGGTACTGTTGGCCAAAACGCAAGAACCATCTACGATGGCGGACTATAGGCCCATTAGCTTGATTAACAGCCTGGTAAAAATCATCACTAAGCTGCTAGCTTCGAGGCTAGCGCCATGTCTAGACAGATTAGTATCCCAGGCACAAAATGCTTTCATTAGGAAGAGATGCATCCACGACAATTTCTTGTATGTACAGAGAGTAATCCAGTTATTGCACAAGAAAAAGCAAAGGGCACTATTCATCATGCTTGACATTTCTAAAGCGTTTGATTGTGTGGGGTGGCAATATCTTCTAGAAGTATTATCTGCTCTCGGTTTCAGCATGAAGTGGCGAAACTGGATCTCATCCATACTGGGAAGCTCATCTTCGAAAATCATTGTAAATGGGAAAACAACTAGAAGCATCAAGCATGCAAGGGGACTGAGGCAAGGCGATCCGCTTTTGCCGATGCTCTTTATCATCGCCATTGACCCATTACAACGCATGATTGAGCAAGCTGTCACGCAAGGATTACTACAACCACTCCTACCAACCAAGGCAAGATTAAGATGCTCACTGTATGCTAATGACGCGGCTTTGTTCGCACGTCCATCGTCGGAGGAGTTAGCTAGGCTGCAGCAGATTTTGTTGCTGTTCGGGGAGTGTTCGGGCTTGAAAGTGAACATGAACAAGACAGAGATCTTCCCAATCCGGATGCAGCCGGATGCGGTGACCAATTTAGTGCAAAACTTCCCGGAAAAATCAGCGCTTTTCCTGGGAAATACTTGGGGCTGCCTCTTCATACAAGGAAACTAAGGAAGATCGAAGTTCAACCGCTGGTGGATAAAATTGGCGCACGTTTACCAGGATGGAAAGGAAAGTTCCTAACCTCAGCTGCGAGGGAAACCTTGGTCAAGACGGTTCTATCAAGTGTCCCAATATACTATCTTACGGTTTTTTTCAGGCGCAAAAATGGATGATAAAAAGATAGACCGCATCAGAAGAAGTTTTCTGTGGAGGGAGAAACACCGGAAAGGACTTGTGGAGGGCACTCACTCATCAATTGGCCAACGACCTGTCTTCCAAAGGACAAAGGGGACTTGGTATTCTTGATCTGGATAGATTCTCTCGAGCTCTGAGACTACGCTGGTTATGGTTTCAATGGAAGCAGAAGGAAAGGGCTTGGAATGAACTGGAGGTCCCTTGTGATAAGATAGACCGAGATTTATTCTATGCGTCAACGGTGGTAACTGTGGGAAATGGTAAGACGGCTCCTTTCTGGACGTCAAGCTGGATCAGGGGCACCATGGCGAAATCCATTGCACCGCTACTTTATGCGAAGGCGAAAAGAAAGAAAATAACGGTGTGTCAAGCTTTGAATGGAGACAAATGGATCGACCATATTTATCCAATCAACTCAGAAGAGGAGCTAACTCAATTCATCAATTTATGGGAAGCAATCCAGCAAGTGCAGCGAGATGAAACAGTAGAGGATACTATTGTGTGGAGGTGGACACCAGACGGGGAATACTCCACCAAAAGTGCCTACCAGATACAATTTACGGGCAACTACAGTAAACTCAAGTTGACCCCTAGTTTGGAAGGCTAAAGCGGAACAAAAGTGTAGATTCTTTGCATGGACTTTAATGCATAAGAAAATCCTCACAGCAAACAATCTTCTTAAAAGAGGATGGACGGATGACACAGATTGCAAGCTATGCTACAACGCCATGGAGACGCCGGTACATCTATGTAAAGACTGCCCTTTCACCAAGGAGGCTTGGGAGATTATCAAACAATGGTTCAATCTTTCAGTTATCAACTCAGTTAACGTAAGTGGATCCTTACATGCTTATTGGTGGAGATGTCGAAGGAAAATAGATAGAAGGCAAAGAAGAGAGGTGGATGGAGTCTTCATATATTTCTGGTGGGCTATTTGGAAGGAAAGAAACCGGAGAACGTTTCAACAGGCTTCGCTTAATCCCATACAGGTGGCCGGTCTTTGCAAGGAGGAAATCATGCAGTATCGTTTAGCCATGCAATCAGGAGGAGGAGGGTAGAATTTTCTTTCCCTGTTTTTTTTCAGTAGTGTAGTAGTAAAGCGGTCGGGCGGCTTGTAATTAAAAGTTGTTTTGTCTTCATTTTTTTCTCTCGGTAGCTTAGTGGTGTGTGGCCAGGAGTGTTGTAAATAAGGGGAGCTTGTAACTTCTTTTTTTCCCCTTTTTTTCGTCTAATATAAATTACGGCAAAGCTTTTGCCGCCCCTTCGAAAAAAAAATTTGCCTCTGGTTTCACTTTCAGATCGACCTTACTGTATATATCACACAATGTTTCAGTTAACCCGGAGCAAAACCACAGCAGCGTATGGTTGTCACTAGCGCACCGCCACAGTCCGTGCGCGCCGTGGAAGAGTAGCAGCAGGCCATCCTTGGCAGAGACGCTCCGCCGAAACCGCGCCCGCTCTAGCTATATCGTGAGCAGAGTATCACGGGGCATGGGAAACACGCAAGACGATGAGAAGGTGGTCATCCCGACCCATATAGGCAATGCCGTGGACTCGCTCGAATACGTCGTCACCGTCGGCTTGGACACACCTGCCGTCCAGCAGACGGTCCTCATCGACACCGGCAGCGACCTGTCATGGGTTCAGTGCAAGCCATCGTGCAACGCCGGCGAGTGCTCCTCACAGAAGGACCCATTGTTCGACCCGAGCCGCTCCTCGACGTACAGCGCCGTCCGCCGCGACTCCGACGATTGTAAGAATCTCGCTGGCTACGGCGACGGCTGCAGCACGAATGGCACTGCTGATGACAACAACCGGTGCAGGTTCGTAGTGTACGCGGACGGGAGTCGAACAGCAGGCGTGTACGGCAGGGACAGACTAACGCTGACGAGTGTGGACACCGTCAACTATTTCCACTTCGGCTGTGGCCACGACCACCGCTCGTCGGAGAAGTACGACGGCCTGCTCGCGCTCGGCCGCCTACCAGTGTCGCTCGTGGCGCAGACGTCTTCGGTGTACCGAGGCGCCTTCTCCTACTGTCTCCCGGCTGTGAACAGCAGGTCCGGGTTTCTGGCCCTCGGCGTGCGGAGGAGAGCCACCACCACGCTTCGTGTTCACGCCGCTGAGCACCGGTAGCGATAGGTATGCAGGCGGGGCGGGGTGTGGACTGTCCACGAGCGGTTGTGGACTGTCCACGAGCCGCAAGGCTGTCCAACAAACTATTTAGCGGGCTATGCTGTCGTCCACCAGCCGCAAACCCACAAACGTCCAGTGGGATTAGCGGACAAACATGTGAAGACCGCTAAGCGCCCACAAAGCTGGTCATGCCTCGGTATTATGCAATGCAGACTGATGCAACTTATTGTAAGATGTAACTCATGTAAGAGAAGCATATAAGAAAGATATATCATATATGTAACTAAAGTTGGATAACGAGCCGAGCTAGCTCGGCTCGGCTCGCTTCGGTCTAGCTCGTTAGGATAACGAGCTAGCTCGCTTTCGCTCGTTATCTTAACAAGCTAGAATGCTGGCTCGGCTCGGCTCATTAAGCTCGCGAGCTAGCTCGTTAAGCTTCATGAGCCAGGTATAAAAATACACAAAATATAATATTTACATTTATATAAAGCTTGAAAACGATAATAATATAAAATAATACATCCAACAACTTTAAATTGATCAAAAAATACTTATATGTGCTAACATATCAACCATTTATAGAGTGCAAAAATATGAAGTAACATAAAACTAATATATGTTCTCGATAATTTTTCATCGAAAAACGTGGCTCATTTAGCTTCATGAGCGGCTCACGACGAAGCTGGCTCGAGTTGGCTCGTTATCGCTAACGAGCTAAAATCTTGGTTCGGCTTGGCTCGTTATCGTAACGAGCCGAATCGAGCCAAGCCGAAGCTTATGACGAGCCGAAGCGAGCTAACGAGCTTCGAAGTTTTCCGTCCAGCTTTATATGTAACAGTAAATACATGTATCCGTACATAGTGCTCCCTTGCCAAATTCAGACGATAACCTTGCATAGGCACTTAGGCAGCAATGGATTTGGGAAATAACACAGTCCTTATCTCTAGATAGGCGAAGAATTTGACATTTACCTATACTAATGGGAACGAGGTTACATCTTAATTTACATGAAAAGTTCACCGACTTATCTCTGACCCAAAAAAAAAAGGCTCAAAATCACCATCAGACATCAGCTTCTCTGCCTCTGGCCCATGTCGCGCATCTTCTCCTGTGAGGCAGCAACAAGTCAGCAAATGAACAGAGGCGTGCAAACAGAGGATTCGCTTATACATTAGATTGCAAACAGAAGATACAATAGACCCATAGGCTTCATTTCAACTTCGTTTATACATCAATAAAAATAGGATTCGCTTCAGTGCACTAGTTTTTCATTTCCCTAAACATCAGCAAAATGCAATTATGCCAAAGTTGGACAAATCTTTTATGAAAATGAAGTCAGAGTTAGCTTCCACTACAAACACTAGTACCAAGAATAACAGTCCGTCCAACTCATTATGAGAATCTGCCACTTAGCATACTATTGTAAAAGTTCAGAGTAAAAGTGCTGTGCATGTTCATTGACGCAATAACAGGAGAGTTCTCATTTCCAGAAAAAAGCATACTAAAAAAAAGCAGTAAGCATGAACTTGGACTACAGATCACAGTAAAAGTCAATTTCAGTATTCAGAATGTAAACTGAATCCCAGATATGTAAACTGAAACCTATAAGCTGATGTGTTAATTACTGCACTTCAGAGGTCATTATTTATTGAGTATAAGGTCCAAATGTAATGCCCAAAACATTCAGTAAAGTGTGCAAAGACTGAACATCCAGACTGAACACAACCTTTTTTGTTTGTTTTTGGGGGCAAAATACTACAGGACAGAAAGGAAAAGATCACCATTTGCAGTATTCCAGCTAATCCTCATCCATCATCGATGTCCTCTGCTAGCTTGAAGTCAGCATAGCCTGAAATAAGAAAAATGTTGTCACGTGCCAATCGGGCTAGGGCAGCACAACTGGCGACGGCCAGCCAGCCCACGAGGGGGGCAGCAGCGCGCCGCCGCCGTCACGTCATCATCGTTTCCGTCTTCGTCTTGTCATTACGATACGATTATCTTAGAACTTTTTGGTGTGCAAAAGGATATTCCAACTCTTTAAGGAAAACCCTTATTAGGAAATAAACAGGATTGGTTGTAAAAGGTATTCCAATCAAATAAGGAAAACCTTTAGAGAGGTTGCTTGGATTACAAGCCCCACTTGGAGGGCTATATAAGTAAGGGATCTGTAATCTCTTAGGGGAACAAGCAATAAAGAAATAATCTCGTGCCTCTCTCTCTCCCCCTCGCTAGTGCCGCCGCCCCCGCCCGCGCGCCACCGTCACCCTGCCGCCCCTGCCGTACCACCGCCACCTCCCTCTTTCCCCTCCTCAACCGGCCCCCACAGCCAGTGCCGCCGCCCACGCCATCACCGCCGCACCCGAGCCCGCCATCGACGTTTCACGGGACGCCGGAATCCAACCGGTGCAGTGATACCGGTATCCGGAGAGACGAGCGATTCCCACCACCGATGGCTTCCGAGATGCGCGAGTTCACCAAGGCGTTGAAGGAGCTCCTCGACGACAACTGCGCCAAGATCAGTCGCCGCTTCGACGAGATCGAGACGCGTCTTCGCCGCATGGAGTACCTCTACACCGCCTTGAAGATTCGGCTACCTCCTCTCCGCTCCATGACCACGACGACCACGCCTGGAGGATAGCCCGGCGGCGGCCGCCGACGCCGGCCCCGGGGGCACCCCGGCGCTACCCCCGGGCGCCACTCCGCCCCGACGATGCCATCGACGACGACTTCACGACACCGCTATCCTCCGGCTGGACGATAGCGGCGTCGTTCAGGGTGACGATCGGGCGCTTCTTCCTGGTGCAGGAATCCACGGCAGCGACGATGGCGCCACCTGCGGCCCCCCCCCTGGTGCCACCCGTGGCGCCCCTTCCCCAAGCTACGGGACCCCCCCTCTCTGCGCCGTACGCCTTGAGGTCCCGGATTTTGACGGCAGCGATAACCCCGACCTCTGGATTCACAAGATGGAGCTCCTGTTCGAGCTGAAGGACGACATCGATCCAAAGTTCTACGACCGGTATGCTGCTTTCCATCTAACAGGCCGTGCTGCAGTCTGGTTCCACAGGATGTCCCGAAGGCGGCCGTTGGTCGAGTGGGCAGTGTTCACCCACTACCTGCGACGCGACTTCAGCCCGTTCACCACCGACACCACCGGCGAGTTCGCGCCTCCCAGACAGGAGGGCGGACTGAACGACTACATCGACACCATCGAGAGCTATGCGACTCGCATGGACCTCGAGAGCCAGCTCCACTGTGTCCGCCTCTTCGTCGGCGGCTTACGCGACACACTTCGTACGGTGCTTGAGTGGTTCGAGCCATGCTCGATGGAGGAGGCCACCGACCTAGCACACTGCTACGACGACGAGTTGCCGGCGCCAGCAGTAGAGGACGCTGGCGATAACCACAATGACACTGTCGCCAACGCTGACACCGACATTGACGCAGCACTGGCCGAGCGGGCGCCGGGCCGTCAGCGCTTGGCCGCCACCATGGAGGCGATCGACGACCACACGTCGGGTGACCTCCTGACCAAGCTACACCTGGGTACCTCGACCAACCAGGAGCTCGGCATCATTGCAAGTGCCATCGAGCTTCAGGTGACTGCACCAGAGTGGAGCCTCTACAACGGCATTGTGAGGTACTTCCACCGCTACTACATCTCTGTAGCTTCGGAGCTCCTCTAGAACCTTCTCCTCGAAGGTGGTGTCCCCCTGCATGGCGTCGCAGTGGGCTTCCACCTCCCGACTTGCCCGCGCGAAGACCAGGCGTTCCCGGCAAGCATGCTGCTGCTCATGGAGCGCCCGAACGTCAAACTCGACGACGTGGCGCTGCTCCTCTTCAACGACAACGGCTAGGAGTTCCTCAACATCGATAACGTCAGCGTCGACGTAGGGGTGTCGCAGGCCCCCAGGTCGGGCCGCCCGTCAGGACGGCCAGCGACCTCCTCTACGGTCGCCTCCTTCGCCTCACTTCGTCTCCGGTCGTCTCTACTCGACATGTGTTTTGCAGGCACATCCACGCCCAGGTATATGTGTCGTGCACATACTACTTCCAAAGACCCCGGTGTGCACCCACCTTTCGGAGTCATCGGCATTCTCGGCGCCTTAGTGATGAGGCGCGCATGGATGGATCGACCTTTCGTGCAGCCACCGCAGAGTTATGAGTTCAGCATCTACTTCGGCAACCTGCACTTTGACTTCTCCTTCGATGACACGGATGCTACGGTCTGCAACAACGCCAACAACAAGTCGGGTCCCCTCATCCTCAGCTACGGACCCGGCGTGGCGACATCCCCGATCGGCAAAGCCTGCGCGCCAACATGGTGGGTTGGGCGGCACGTGGACACCCTGCCTCGTCGAACGGTGGGGAGATTTCACGTGCCAGATTTGGGCCCGTTAGGATCGGGCTAGGGCAGCCCAACCAGCGACGACCGGCCCACGAGGGGGGTGCGCGCGGGCAGCAGCGCCGCCGCCACTGCCACGTCATCATCGTTTCTGTCTTCGTCTCGTCATTACAATAGGATTATCTTAGGATTTTTTGGTGTGCAAAGTGATATTCCAACTCTATAAGAAAAACCCTAATTAGGAAATAAACATGATTGCTTGTGAAAGGTATTCCAGTCATATAAGAAAACCTTTAGAGAGATTGCTTGGATTACAAGTCCCACTAGGAGGGCTATATAAGTAAGGGGTCTGTAATCTCTTAGGGGAACAAGCAATAAAGAAATAATCTCGTGCCTCACTCACTCTCTCTCCCCCGCTAGCGCCGCCCCTGCCCCTGCCCCGCCGCCGCCCTTTGCCGTACCGCTGCCACCTCCCTCTTCCCCCTCCTCAACCGGCCCCCACGGCCGGTGGTGCCCCTCGAGCCCGCCCGCGTCGACGTGTCACAGTCACCGGAATCCAACCGGTATGTGACAAGTGTCTATTAAAATAGTAGAATATCATCATTTTCTTTACACATGAGTAAATGACTAGTTCTAGTGAACCAGCAGGGCTAGTTAAGCACAATTGAAAGAAAACATACCTTCCGCTCTCAGCCAATCTTGGAGACAGGCCAACGCTTCTATATTCTTGAATGGCAACCGGCTCCTGTAATCACTAACAACTTTGCTTGTAGTAGAAAATGCAGCTTCAGAGGCTACAGTCGATGCAGGTGCTACAAATACATCTCTAGCAATACATGAAACTATATGGTATTTAGCAGCATGCATCTTCCACCATTGTAGAATATCAAGACTCTTTTGGCGAGGGAAAAGATCATCTGTGCAATGCACATCAAGCTCATTTTTTCCTTTCCTCCTTTTCTGCTGTGTAAGGTGTTGCTCCCAGTCTGCATAGTTGTCTTCATCATTAGCAATCTCATTATTTTGTCTTAAGTGCGGGTTGTTTTCATCAGGTAATGTTGGTGAATATGCAGAGAACAAATTCTTCATTGTTGTCACTTGTCTTCACTCGTTCAATGTATATGGAACCTTTCCCACCAAAACCTTTATTCAAGTGAAATGCTACAAAGCTGAACTTGTACCTGGGATCTAAAACAACTGGAATACAGATTTGCAGCAAAGATAGGTTCCCATACTTCTGAAACTTCTTTCATCTTGACTGCCATAGCTGCAATAGATGACTCTTTGTTAGAAGCCTCCTTTTCTAGTCTCATTTTGACATCCCAAAGGACATGAAAATAAATGTGGGCTGTTGGGTATAGTGTACCTGAAACTACATTTGTGCCATCACTAGTTTCCATTCTGCATTTGATGGCTTATCTAAGTAACTCAAATCCTGTGTGTACAAAACATCAAATGTTGTCCTATAATCCATTGCAGACTTGAGCATCAAGTGAGTGCAATTCCAGCAATTAGGTACATCTAACGGAGGACACTTCTCACATGATATACCAGCTTGAACGATGATCTCTTCAAATTTCTCCTTGTGAGCTTGCGAGGTTTTAATTTACTTAACACTATCTCGAATATGAGTAACAGCACTATCAAGTATGTTAAACCCATTGTTGGGACATGGCCCCCAGCACCAGGCGGAGGTGTTGCCCAAAATACTAGCTAGCGCGCGGAGGAACGCTCAGAATAGCTAATCGCTAATTCTGTCGATCGATCATGTATTTACCTTGCAGGGACTCGCGGAGGTCGGCGCGTGAAGATGCTGAGCTCATGGAGGTCTCATCTCCGTCAGCCTCAGGACAGCCCGTCCGCCGGTCGTAGGAGGGCGTAGAGATCTCCGCTAGCATCGCGATCACGGGCTGGACCCTGCGGAGACCAGCTTGGCCCAGAAATCATTCGGTGAACCAGAAGCAAGAAGTCGAGCCTTAAATGGGCCAAACTGGGAGCCCAGGAGAAAAGGTGGTTCGGAACATGAAAGGACATGAGTGCCCCGTGATGGTGGTGACCAGTGCTAGGAATATGCTAGGCATCCAGAAGGGCAAAATTGTAACTTAGCATTCCTATATGGTTGTAAGGTATAAATAGGGGGGTTAAGTCCTTCATGTTGTTGGTTGGTGAATGGAATTTATTACAATTGAATACTGAGTGTTCCACACTTAGCCAAAAACTCTTCTTCCTGCCCTGGAGCAACGTCCAGGCGGAGGTCTTCACCCCGTTGGAATCGCCAGTTTCAACACCCATCTTGTACGATAAAGTTCAGAATATGCGATGCACAATGCATGTGGAGAAGATCATTTGCAACAGCCAACTTTCTGTCCAAAAGATTTTTCTTCAAGTAACCTACCATTTTGTTATTATTCTTTCTATTATCCAGTGTAATACTGAAAAGCCTATCCTCTAATTTCCAATCTTGTAAGCTCTTCAATAAAAGCACTGAACAATGTGAATCCATAATGTGGTGAAGCAACCACACCAAAGCTTATAATTCTTTTTTGCAATTTCCAGTCAGTATCTATGAAATGATAGGTAACACACTGTACAAACGCCCACATATCAAGTGTCAGACAAACCTGCGAATCAGAATTCTTGATAATTTCTGGAAGGATCATCTTTTTCTCTCCATATGATTTCACCACATCCTCACATACTGTAGTTCTAGAGACTATTTTGAATAATGGGTTCAAAGTATCAATGAATCTCCTAAATGGTGCATGGAACACTAAACTAAAAGGTAACTCTTGTAGAACAATGAAATTAACCATCGCTTCACGAGAGACTTTTTGGTCAAACTTCCAGTTTTTTAAGGCAATTGCATCAGGGGATAGAGAACCCTTAGTCATATTCCCAATCATCTCATTCATTCTAATATGTTCTTTCCATGTCTCTAAATGCCTACCGTAGCGGCGTCCCTTTCTACGTGGTGGCTATGACCAGCATCGTCGTCGGTGTGAAGCGGCTAGACATCCAGCCGTCAGCGTTCGCCGGGGGCATGGTGATAGACTCCGACAAGATCATCACATCGCTCCAGTCGACTGCGTACAGGGTGCTACGGGTGGTGTTCCAAAAGGCCATGGTGGCGTACTCGCTGCTTCCGAATGTAGACCTCGACACCTGCTACAACTTGACCGGTCACAAAAATGTCGTCGTGCCCAAGGTTGCCCTGACGTTCAGTGGAGGTACCACCATCAATCTCGACGTGCTTAGCGGGATCCTAGTGGAGGGCTGCCTCGCTTTCGAGGACTCCAGAGCAGACGGCACTCTTGGACTCATTAGCGTGAATCAACGCAGCTTCGAGGTGCTGCTGATATATACTATGAAAATTATACCCAAATAACTGTAGTCAATGGAATGGAAACGTTATTTTCTATATTCGCGCGTATGCTTTCATGAAAAAAAATAGCTTCAATCCTCACTCTTCAAGTCAACTGATCTCACCCACTACTAACAAATGATTTTACCAGGCACTTCGCTTTTATTAACTGTGGCGGTTATTCAAAAATCTACCATGCTAAATGCTCTAATTAACCGTGGCGGTTATATTTCATTAACCGTGGAGGTTATTGAAAATGTCACGGTGAATCGATTAATCGTGGTGTTTTTTATTAAAAAACCACCGCCGTAAATAGGGCCCAGAAAACATACTAAACCCTGGAAAAAAAGCCCACTCGGCCCAATATCGCGGCTCAAGTATATAATGAAGCCCTAGGTTTTCCACCCTAACATTGCACTCCCACACAGCCACACTCCACCGAGCCCTCCCTCTGCCTCCCGTCCCCTTCCCTCTCCCTCACTCTCCACCGGCCCACGCGAAGCTCCCTCCATCGTCACCCCCTTCCCTCTCCCTCACTCCACCGGGCCACGTGAAGCTCCAGCGGGCGGTCTAGGGTCCCGCCGCGGCAGCAGACAGGTGCCCCTCATGCGCCGGGTTCTGGGTCCCGAGGGCGCGAGCTCACGCTGCGGCCCTGGGTCACGAGCTCGGCAAGAAGATGCGGTGGTGGAGGTACAGCGGAGATGAAGACGGCGCAATGGTGGAGCCCCCCGCGCGCGACGAAGACGCCGCGGTGGTGAGGTACATCGGCGGCGGATCTGTCGCCCCGCGCCGAGCACCCCCCCCCCCCCCTCCGTGCGGAGATCGGTGGTGTGGAGGGCGGCGACAACGCGGGATCCGGTGGCGCGCGGCGCCGCAGCTGCCCCGAACCCTAACCCTAGCACACACACCCCCTTCCGGCGGTGGCGGCCCAGATCTGGGCCCGTTTGGGCCTAGATCTGGGTTTTTTCTTTTTTTCTAGATTAATGGTGGCGGTTTTTTGGGCTCTCATAAAACCGCCACCGTGACCCTAGCTCGGTGGCCGTTACAATAACCGCCACAGAAAAAAAAAAAAAAGCGCCACGAAAAATGAAATATGTACCAATGACCATCTTCTTTCTTAGGATAGAAACATGTTAGGAATGGTTGATTCCGGATTCCTTACATATTTTATCTCTCGTGAACAATCTTTAGCCTAGATCCAAGTGAAACTGTGATTTTATTCACCAGGACATGTGAGTTGACATGGCCTACTGCTTTTGTCTGGAGCTAATGTTCCTATTATCTTGCGGTGGGGCGGCGGTGCTCTAATGTAAGTTTGTCTTTTATAATACCTGTTATCTCTATCTCTACAAAATAAAAAAAATAAAAGTAAGACTTCTGGAAGGTGCGATAAATTTTTCAGTCCCCCTCCCCCATCCCACTGTGCGATCCCCAACACCGTCCGCCCAAAAAAAGGAAGAAAAATTCCCTCTACTCTACACGCAATAAAGAAAGAAAAAAAAAAAAAAAAAAATCCTAAAGGAAGCAAACAATCCCCTCCATGCTATCCACGCAAGTAAAAAAAAAAAAGGAATTGCTATAATTAACGCAATCAATCCCACCATTGGTGCCTATCACGCGCGCCCCCTCGCTCCGCTGAATCATGCATGCAGTCAATAAGGAAACTGCTCCCTCTTTCATTCTCACGCGCAACAACCATGCATGCTATAAAAAAGAGAGCTGCTATAATGAAAGCAATCATTCCCACCATTAGTGTCGTAGCTTAGGATCAATCACGTGAGGTGTACACACGATCACCTCACCACCTTTAATGGAGCTCGTCCATGCCGCTCGCTCCGGTGCCCTGCGACGCTGTCGCTGACTCTGCCTAGTTGGTGAGGAGCAGCAGAAACTCGGCAAGGTCAGTGAAACGACTCAACTTGCCTTCTATCACCTCATCGATCCCTGCCCTCGCCACTTGCCCTTGCGCGCTGCCCTCGCTGCTCACCGCGTATCCTCGGCGTCGCTGTCGTATAGGCCATTGCTCTCTCTCCTTGTCCGCACCGATCCGCTTCCTCGACATTAACGCCATCGAGTTTGACTTCCTGCTCGACAACACCATAGTTGAGAGGCAACATCACCGGATCGTGCACCGCCTATATTTCAGTACAGGTGTTCCTGCCTTCCTATGGCAAAACCATATTGTTCATCTTCCTGGTCTTGTTCAAGGCACACGGGTGGTTTAGAGATCTTGTTAGTTCAAGGCGCAAAGGTGGGGATTAGTTTGACAAATATATGGTTCAGGGATCTTCTGGACATGACATGCGCCAAGCACTGTGCAGGCAAGCAAGTTCTTTTTCAGAGTCATTTTTCCTTAATTCCATAACATTCTGTTGTTTTCTCATGTGACGACATAGGGGGGACAACTTGACGATGATGCTGGTTCGTTTTTTCTATGCTCTCTTATTTTAGCATTGGATTTTTCTTGATACTTTTAATTTTTGTAATAGGCTAGGTGGACATTTAAACATAGGAGAATTTCTTTCAATGCGTATAACATGGATCATTGTGAAGTGGTTACACATTAAATTAAATTCAGTATATTGTATGGTCATATGCTGCTGTGTTTTTTGCAATATAAGGGCTGTATGCATGTCCACGTTAGACTAAATTCAGTATATAGTTATATATTGTATGCTTATATATTGTTGTGTTTTTCCTTTTTGAAATATAAGTGTTATGTGCCTGTCACCACACTAACATTGGCATGCTTGGATCCCTGTTCCTGCCATTATTATTCAGTTGGTTTTTGCAGCCATGCTTACTTTGCAACTGAAGTGCTGGACTGATTCACACATCCTGAAAGGTCTGCCCTCGCTTCATGGTCTCAATTTTTAGTTTCTAATCTTGGATCCATGTTGTATTGGTTTTTGTCACAAGGATTGCAAAAATGTGGCATGCACAGTACATGTTTGAAGAAAATGCCAAACCACTGAAGCTTATGTACATACAGGTACATGTGCTTGTCATTCAGTATCAAAGTGTTGTATTTTCCTATTTGATTTTATCTCGTCGATCACAATTGATGGATATGATGAAATATTTCTTACCTTTTTGGTACGTAGCATCTTTATATGCATAAATAATGCTATGAAAATAGCAGTCAATACTATTATGTTAGGCCTGTCAGAATGGGTATACCCAGACAGTTCTCAGTGAGGAGATGAGTATACCTAGACATGTGGTGTGTATTGGTGAAACATAAATAGTTTATATTCTTCATAGGATTTCTCTTTATTTTGGCATTTTGTCTGACCTGAAGCAATTTCAGCAGTTAATTCTTCCTCGGTGAAAATGGTGATTTTTTGAGGAATCAATGAAAAATGGTGATTGATATATATTTTTGATGACTGGTTTGGTTTGGCAGGGCTTCGGAAAGTTGGATCCTGACAGATGAGAATTTGCTAACGAGGAGTTTCCGAGAGGACGGAGGCACCTTCCCAAAATGGGTTTTGCTTTTTTGTTGAGACTAAGTTAATATTTGTGGGAGAAACATCTTATAATTGGGTTTTTCCTTTTTGTTGAGTTTACAGATATTTGCTTTTCAATGTGGTATATTAAGAGCTTTCAGATCGACCACAATGGGAATTAACAACGGTGTATGATTTGGATATATGTACGAAAAATATTGTGACCATAGTATGGGAAATACAATACTTGCAAAAAAAAAATAGTATAGTGAAGAATTTGTTTATCATGCGCTTGTTTTAATATTGTTATCAAAGTTGAATGTGGCTTAGAATAATATGTTATTAAGTTCAGTTAAATTTATTTGACACTTGATTTTCATCCATCTTTTTTCATACTTCTATTGCGTTGAATTTTTGAGGTTTTAGACCTATTATTATTTTTTCATACTCTTAATCTATCAAAAATTGTGAAGCTCCGTAGTAACGCACGAGCATATGATTGATGGTTTGGAGATGCGACAAAAATTATTCATGGATTTATTGATGAACGAAAGATCCTATCGGTATAAAATAGGTTAGCAGCATCGGAAAGGTTTATACAATAGACTTTGTGACCCTATGACGACGCTCTATATGAATGTGTTACGTTTATAAGCCTTTTCAACTAATTGTCACTTTAGCGTGTGATTGTGTGAAGTTCATATGTTTTTTTATTTAAATATTACTTTGACGTAGGTATTTAATTTTACAGTATTGATATCTTATCGTGCGACCCTTATGTTTTAAGTGCTAAAGTTTAGCTATCCCGTATCAACACACGGGCCACAAACCTAGTCCAGTGTATATTTTTACTTCCGTTGCAACACACCGGAACCACCTGGTTAAAACAAAAGAGTCTTCAAAAATCATTTTGTACTAGTTGAACAATACAAGCTCCATAATATGCCATTACAAAACAAGATACAAAACTCTTCACAATACAAACGTCGAACCCGGCGTACAGGAAGAAGAACGTCCATGTGCCACTAGTGATTTTCATTTTTTGCGAAGAGCACGTCCATGTCCTCGAGGCTCCGGCCCTTGGTCTCCGGCATCCGCGCGTACACGAACGCGCACGCGGCCGCCCCCACGCCGGCATACAGGAAGAAGCACCCAGGCATGGTGATCGCGTCGGCGAGCGAGATGAACGTCATGCTGACCAGCGCGCACGTGAGCCGGTTCACCGCCATGCCCAGGCTGGTGCCCTGCGCGCGCAGGCGCAGCGGCATGATCTCGGCGCTGTACGTGCCCGCCAGCGGGCCGAACCCGACCGAGAACGCTGCCATGAAGGCCAGCACCGACACGACGCTGGCCGCCATGCTCGCGGCCGACGACGCCGTCGCGCTGACGCAGAGCGCCACGCCCAGCGACGCCATGGACGCGGCCACGCCCGCCGTGCTCGCCAGGAGGAGCGGACGCCGGCCGAGGCGGTCCGAGAAGAGCGTGGCCACCAGGACGAAGCACATCTTGACGACGCCGACGGCCACGGTGGCGCCCAGGACGGCCTTGTTGGACGACATGCCGGCCTTGCGGAACACCAGCGGGCTGTAGAGGACGATGGCGTCGATACCCGACGCTTGCTGGAAGAAATGCACACCGACCACGCAGATGAGGATCCGGCGCACGCTCGCCGACGGCCGGACGAGCAGCTCCTTCCAGACGTTGGCCCCTCGTTGTTATTGACCAGTGGCTCCGCCTTGACGGCCTGCTTGATCTCCTCGAGGCGCAGGTCGGCCTCCGCGGGGGTGTCCGAGGTGCGCACGAGCACCTCGCGCGCATCGGCGTCCCGCCCGCGCATCGCGAGCCACCGCGGCGACTCTGGCATGGCGAGCACGCCCACGGCGAGCAGTACCGGCGGGAGCACGCCGACGCCGTACATGATACGCCAGCCTTGGTGCACCGGCAAGCCGGCGAAGGCGTAGTTGGACACGTAGCTCAGAAGTAAGCCGAGGCTGATGAACATCTGCACGAGCAGAGCAACCGCATTTTAAACTAAAGTTTAGAACGAAACAAGCAACAATCCATGGACGCGTGCTGCGGGCGTGCATACGTCGAGAAAGGACGAGAGGAAGCCGCGCATGGACGCCGGCGATATCTCGGCGTTGTAAACCGAGGTGACAACGATGGAGAACCCGGAGCCAACGCTGGTGATGCAGCGCGCAGCCATGAGCGCGGGGTAGCTGCCGCCGAGCGACATGGCGAGCGCGCCGGCCATGAGGAAGACGTTGGCCAGCACGAGGGTGCCGCGGCGGCCGAGGAGGTCGGCCGCCCAGCCGGCAGCCAGGATGGACATGAGCATGAACACGTTGATGGAGCCCGCCAGCACCTCGATCTGCGCGTCGGAGAGGCCCAGGTCCTCCCGGATGAACAGCTGCGCGCCGCTCATCAGGGCCAGATCTGCATGCGAGCACACAAATTAGAGCACCCGGCTGCTACATATTATTATTGCTGCTACGAGATGTATGATGACGTACTGTAGCCCATGAGGATGGTGGTCATGGACGCGAGCGTCGCGCAGGCGAAGGCGTACATGTTCCGGCGCGGCTTGCCGGACTTGGCCGACGACGCGAGCAGCGGCGCGGCGGCGCCATCATCGGCAGTGCCGTCGTCGTGCGCGTGCGCCATGGCGTCGTCCTTGGTTCCTCTTGATGCTTAGCCCGTGGCGGTCAGGGCCGGGAATGAGGACGGCGTAACAAGCAGTCGCTGTGATGCGTAGCCTCCTGTTTCCTAATTTTATAGGCTTGTTTTTTTTTAGATTACACAGTACAACGCAGACGCTCAACACGCACGCACACTCACCCCTATGAACACACGTACGTAAACCCTACCCCTATGAGCACCTTCGAAGAACTGAGCCGGAGGCCAAAGTTTCCTCCAAAATTTCCTGCACTACCATCACATCCTCATCATATTCCATCACATCGAAACAATAAATGCACTAAAAGACGCATTTTCGGAGTATGAAATGTAGATAAAAAAATAAACTAATTACACAGTTTAGATGTACATTGCGAGACGATTCTTTTGAGCCTAGTTACCCCATGATAGGATAATATTTATCACAAACAAACGAAATGTGCTACAGCCTTTTCAGTTCGCTACAGTGCCAGAATTCCAGAATTTTAGCCCAAATTCCAGAATTTTGGTCCAAAATTTTAGCCTCTAAACACACCCTTGCAACAGATCTACTCCTGTCCATGATTGATGGCGGTCGAAAGTGAGATCTGACAACTCGTTAAGACGATGAGCAAGTGAGCCAGCCAAATTCCCTAGGCTTCTGTACCTGTTAGCTTATGGAAACGACAATAGTGACTGCTACCTAACACGAGAGCCGCCGTGGCCAAGATGCTTTGATTCGTTGTCGTAGATTGGAAGCACAGAGCACAGGGAGGCACAACAGAATACAGGGAGGCACATCAGAACACAGGAAGGTTGCCTGTATGAGTAGAACGTACGCCTTCCATGGCGTCGTGGCCGTTCCATACACCAGAAAATAGACATCAGTGCTGTTTAAGCTCCAATGTGCAGAGGCATCGCTGCCCCATGATGACACGGTCGAAAATGACAAAAAGTAAGCAATATATAGTGAATTTATGTAAAATTAAATCATTTTAAGTTCTGTGATAATAATAGTCAGAAAACATCAAAATTTATATGCACAGTCATCGCTGCTATACCAAATTAAATCATGTTAAGTTACACTAAATTTATGTGAACATCGAAATTATGGTTTGAAATTCCATAGGTCCTATCCCCCACCCAGGATAGGGGCGCCGCCCCCAGACCCGCTGGAGCCGCCCGCCACCCCGCTCCAATCGCCGGAGCCGCTCGCCGCCGGCGCCTATCCAGGCCATGGATGGCGAAGCAACGGTGGAAGTGGCGGGCACCTCCACCATCCTAATGGGCGGAGCGGGCGGCGACAACGGCGAGCACCACCGCACCACCTCAACAGCGAGCAGCCGCGACGGTGCTAAGGACCTTCAGGTAGAGCAAGCTGCGGAGACCACGTGGGCCTCCACCAGCATGGGCAGAGCGGCGACGGGCGAGTAGCTTCGGCGGCGGGGAGATCCGGCGAGGGCTCCAACACTCCATGGGTCGGTGGCGAACCCTCTTCGGGACGGTGATCCGCTCTATATCTCGGTGGTGGATCCTGTGGCAGGCAACCTAGATCTAGGCCTAGGCCCTCCTCGTGCTTCCTTCCTTTTTTTTTCAACATGCTTTTTTGGAGTTTTAGTAGTAGTTCTTGAATATGTTGCGCTTTTTTTTTTTTCCTTGTTGCAGAATTTTTTTGTTCATGTTAAAAGCATCTATAGTCAGTGTTGCGTGTTGTTTCAATAGGCTTTCGGTGTTTGTTTTCAGCATCTAAAGTTATTTTGAACCAAAAGTTCTACCAATGATCGTTTCCACTAGGCAAGACGTCCCTCCTTTTTTTGGACCAGGCCCGGGCCTGGCCGCCCATGTATTTTACAATGGAAAAAGTCTAGATTCGCTCCCCAACTATCACAAAAGTTTACTTTTCCTCCCTCAACTCGAAAAACCCGGACATATCATCTCCCTCAACTTTTCAAACCATGCAAATTACCTCCCTCGAGCGGTTTTGAAGGTGGATTTGCTACAGTAACCGTGGTTTGCTACAGTGCCAGCGGGTTTGCTACAGTCACAGTGTCTTTGCCTTTTCTTTTTTAAAAATTCGATTGAATCTTTAAAAAATCATAGTAAATTATAGAAAAATTATAAAATAAAAATCCAATTTTATTGGAGTCCATATGATTAGATCTACACAGTGAATATATAATATGATATGCTTCAGTACAAAGTTTTTGCTACGAAGGTTTTGTCTTTTTCTTTTATATTTATAATTCGTAGCTGCAACTTCTATAATTATTTTGTTAGACAAAAGCACACCATATTATATATTCACCGTGTAGATCTACTCATGTGGAGTCTAACAAAATTGGATTTTTTATTTTATGATTTTTCTGTGATTTACTATGATTTTTTAAAGATTCAGCTAAATAAATAAAAAAGAAAAAGACAAAATCTTTTTAGCAAAAACTTTATACTAAAGCATATCAAATTATATATTCACTGTGTAGATCTAATCATATGGAGTCCAACAAAATTAGATTTTTTATTTTATGATTTTTCTATGATTTATTATAATTTTCAAAGATTCAACATGATTTTTTAAAAAGAAAAGGTACTGGAACTGTAGCAAAACCCACTGACACTGTAGCAAACCACCTTCAAAGCAAAACCACCTTCAAAACCGCCGAGGGAGGTAATTTGCATGGTTTGAAAAGTTGAGGGAGGTGATATGTCCGGGTTTTCGAGTTGAGGGAGGAAAAGTGAACTTTCGTGATAGTTGGGGAGGGAATCCAGACTTTTTCCTTTTACAATATAAAATAGCTAAAACAATGTTTCGGCATGAATTCAGGCAAGAAAAATTTTCATGGACAGCAGGATCTGTGCCCGAGCCTTGTCCAGTATGATTCATAGGAGGGCCAAAACATTTTGGGCATGGACTAGGCCCACAAACCGGGCTCAATTTGCTTAGGTCTGGCCGCACCACCCAGCCCCGCCTCTGCCACATCGTGCGGTCACAACAAACAGTGTCTTAGCTCTCCGAATTACCGAATTACCAGCCCTTTTACATGTTATTAATTGCTTCCTTTGTTTCAAATCATAGTTATTTGAGCCTTGCTGCATAACACGAGTTATCCCATATACAAAGTAAAAGCTCAAATAAATCTCATTCCTTGATTTTTTTTTTTAAAATATATATATATATATATATGGGACACTAAAATAACTAGAACTAGGAGGACTCTCCGCGCGTTGCTCTTGGGGACTCTCTCAAGCGTTCTTGCTGGGAAGAAATTAGCGCGTTGCTGCGGGTAGGAAGGGAGTATTACAATTATTTTTTGAGTAGAATTACTTTGTTTTGATTACAAAACAGAGTTAGTGACAAATAATTTAAAAGCATTATATACTCAATGGCATATAGTTTATTTAATCCTATGTTTAAACTCTAAGATGAACGGAATATCCAATAGAAATATTTAGACATGTTGGACGGGTGATAATTTATGGCAATGTAATACAACATATATAATAATTTATTTGATGGAATATTTGGTAGATGATTTAGTCCCTTTAATTTCGTCCTTGAGGCGTCATAACTTGGAAAGGTACCTGTGTAAAATAAATGTTAGATATTATAGGATTATTGCGAGTAAACTATAGCATTAGGAAATACATGCAAATATAAAATCATGAATATGCTAATATCTAGAATTTATTGAAGCAGTTTGAAGCAATATTATTTTTTTGAGGACAAAAATTGTTTAGTTCTATGGAAGATGTTGGGCCGCCCTGCCGCCGCTTGCTGCAGGCCCAAGCACCGGGCGCCGCTTTGCTGCTGCAGGCCCTTTGGCCCAAGGCCTGCCGCGGCGCTGGGCCTGAGCCGGCCGATGCTGCTTGTTGCTGCAAGCTGCCGCGACCGCGAGGGCACGCTGTTTGGCCCGCCGGCTGCCTAGCAAGCTAGCAAGGTGAAACTTCAAGTTCAGTATCGATTCATTCATGCGCTCTCTCTCTCGTTCGCTTCCTCCCGAAGATAGCAGCCGCCCGACGAACTCCGGCAAGCGCAGCCCGCGCCACCAGATCGCGCGACATGGCCCGGGCCAAGCACCGTCCAAAGGAGACGCCGACGCGGGCTGGGACGCCGCCGATCCAGCGGCGAAGGAGGACGCTGGGCGAAGCGCCACCTCGCCGCGGGCCATGGCCGTGGCGTTGCGGAACGACGCGCAGCGCCGCACCGAGGCGGACGTGGAGGCGGGGGCAACAGGATCGTCACCATAGCTGAGCACGCGCGGGCGCCGCTCACACGGGCGCAGATGCACACTCCGTGTCGCGCGGAGCGGAAGCAGCGGAAGGGGCGCAGCGAAGAAGGCCGGCCGGGGCGGCGTCCGGATGGCTGCCACCGCACGAAGGGCATTTAAAGGCATGCTGGAGGCTTAATGGGTGCGGGAAGCGGACAGGCGCAGGAGCTCATCATGATCGACTCTTGCGATTCCGGATTTGGGGAGATGAATGTGGGCGGCCACGCACGGGCGGAGTATGCGGACGGACGGGCGACGCTTGATGACGGGCCGGGAACGAAGGGAGTTTCTGGTGACGTGGCTTAACCACAGGCCAGAGAATTCCTAAGTGGGGGTTTCCCATATAGAAGGTTTAGATTATCAAGGAAAAAATACCTAGATCTCAGCCGGCGTCACGCTCGCCCCTTATACTTGTTTATTTAGTTCACCTAAGAACGGAAGCTTGACAGGGCGTATCACGTGTGCTGTCAAATGGGCTCATTTCTACTGTTGCTGTAAAATTTACAAATGGTGGGATACACCTCATATTGTTATGTATTCGTAAAGATCTCTACTTCAAGAGCTGTGAAATTATAAATATGTTACGTTAACTCTTTTATATGTTCAAAAGAAGAAACACGTAGACTTATCATGTCCATCCAAAAAAAAACTATTTGTTTTAGAGATCTACTAGGTCAATGTCCGTGCTTTGCTACGGGTTTAAAAATCCATGACAAATACATATATGTTTAGACCATATTAACCAGATGGTAGTTACTTGAACGAAGCATAATAAAAATACTTACATGTTATCAGGAAGTTAATAATCATAGGTGTAAAAGAATTGAAGATGTATGGCCAA
Source organism: Hyparrhenia diplandra (assembly GCA_015847255.1). Classification (NCBI taxonomy): domain Eukaryota; kingdom Viridiplantae; phylum Streptophyta; class Magnoliopsida; order Poales; family Poaceae; genus Hyparrhenia; species Hyparrhenia diplandra. Next base: position 107,728 of record JADLZK010009404.1, read on the forward strand.
CCGTGTAACATTGACCAATACTTCTTTGCATTAAGTTGAGTTGTAGGTACAAGTAACATTTATATATATAAACACTAAAACACCAAAAGAAAACAATACATTTACATCAATTGCTCTATGCATCTATGCAAAACTAAAAAGCTTAACAGAAAAGATAACTAAAACCCAGTAAGATAAGATCATTTTCAACTTAAAATTCTATTGAAGCATCATATGTACCGAACACTATCCTTTAGGGGAGTGTTAAGCCTAGTTGTATCAATCTTCAACGGTATCTTCAAACTAAGACTCGTTGGCATGAACTTAGATCTCTGCATGAACTCAGCATGTGCTCTCTTCAAACTAAGACTCGTTGGCATGTTTGGTATACTATATTTTCCCTGTTGGTGCTGTTGGCTGAAAAGCTAAAATTAGAAGAAAAAAAAATACGCTCAAGGAGGGAAGACTGTTGAATGGCATGCAATTCATAAAAGGTTCAGTAGCCAACACATATTATTTTCCGCTAACCATGAATGAAATACAAAACAAAACAAAGGTTGAACTGCATAGGACTAACCTTGATGCTCTGATTTCACTGTCAAATAACCTACGCAAATGTACATGCAAATGAATATCACCTCTTGTTAAATCTACTACAATTCTACAAAGTGACACTGGACCAGGGAGTTAGCTCTCAGGGCATGTGCCTATGGCAGAGGAACTTTTGCAAAGAAGTACGGTTCATAGAGATCAATGGTTTAGAAGAAAATGAAGTTTAGAGTCGTCAGCTCTGGGAAGCAATATAGTATGCAAGATTCAAATGTAGCTTCCAGCATGCAAGGGGATAATCATCCATATCGATCTGTGAATTCTAGACAGCATGATGCATCTCCTATTACCCTGGAACAACATTAGGAGCTATAAGTGTCGGATGGGTTCTACCATGACGGAGGCATGTTGAACTGTCAGGCAATATTGTAGAGAAGTAAATCATAGATAACCTAAAAAAATTGCGGGTACCACTGAAATGAATCATTTGCTTGCAAATTATACTCCCTCCATTCTGAAATAGAAGACGTTTAGGACAGGATTGTGGTAACCAAGGAGTGATTAATTAGGGGATACTTTTCCATGTTTGCCCCTAATAAATACTGAGACGGGTGGATTGTAGCACCAACGTTTCCTTGGCCGATTGGCTAGCTTGACGCATCCCGAGGCGCCAGCTGGTCGAGGTCCCCGGTTCGATTCTCCATTCGACGTTGTTTTTGCTTTTGCATGGGCTGCATGAGCTCGTTTTTTTCGCGATTTTGGTTACACTTTCGTTTCGGGCGCTGGAAGGCCGTTTTTTCGCGATTTCGTTCCTGGCGCGTGGACGATGGCATGCTCGCGCCGTTCCCTTGATACCGCCAGCGTGGGCGTGCGCGCAGCGAGGACAGTTGACCACCTCGCCGACGCCCGGCACATCCTCGACGGATGACGACCTCGACGGAGGCTCGACCTCGACGGAGTCCGGCTCGACCTCGACGGAGTCCGCACCCTCGATGGAGTCCGGCACCTCCTCCTCGACGGAATCGACCTCGCGACGGAGTCCGTGGCGTTGAAGACGGAGTCCGCGACCTCTGAATCCCAGCAGCACGCGCCGGAGTTCATGGAGGCGTCGGAGTTCATGGCGGCGCAGCACGGGCGCCGGAGTTCATGGCGGCGCGCGACCTATGCTGCTACGGGCGAGGGAGGAAGGGAGGTGAGCGTGATTGGCAAAGAAGAGCCGGGCGGCATGCGCGGGCGTAGTAACCGCGAGCGTTGAACGGACGGGGAAGGAAACGAGGCGTAGCATTAACGAGCGCCGAACTCAATCGCCGGGGCAATCGCGTCCAAAACTAAGATGAAACGCCGGGACGCCTTCTTTTACGGAAACGAGAGCCCACGGCCCAGGGACGTCCTCTATTTCAGAATGGAGGGAGTACTACTAAAACCAAACACATGCTAGAGTAGCATATTACGAGCAAACGATTAATTAATTATACAAATGCCAGCATGTGTGTTTCGTCCATCTATTCAAATCGATTATGCAAAAGCAAGCACACAGAGAGAAGAGAAGGAAAGGTTAACCTGCGTATCCACCCATGTCCGGATCCCATTCTTTTCTACAAAAAGCAACACAAATCTTGTTTGTCAACCACCATGCCCATTCTCATGCACGTGTGTTATACTTCAACAATATATTTAATTACAAATTACGTAGCAAACTGAAGCACCCATGAATTATCATCTGCACTATTGACAGCTTGTAAGAATTTTGAAGCAGGCATATGTGGATTGAGATCATCAGAAAAACTAAAGAACAGAAAAGGACGGAGCAAACGTTGCAGGCAATTCCTCGAGCAGTTGACGGGGTGAATGAGATGCACAGCGCCAGCGGTAAAGGTCATCCTCCGCCTGGCACGGACGGCGTGGGCTCGCCGCAACCGACAACAGTGGTGACGTTCCACCTCGCCCCGGCATTGATACAAGGCAGCCTGGGCCAGGGCGGCGCCGCTGCTCCAGGGGCGCCCTGTTCCGTGCCGCCAGCAAAGCTGCACGCGGAACGAACCGTGGGCAAGTAGAGAGTAGGCGAGAAACCGAGATGGTGTGCCGAGGACTTAGCTGAGGGCCCAGGCCGACGTAAGTATCAGGGGCAGCCAGTGGTGATTGGGAGAGGGGAAGCGGGTGACCTTTGCACGCCGGAGTCCTATTGCCGCCGGCGTTGGCAACAGAGAGGGCGGTCGCCGGTGCGCTTAGGTAGACGAAGTTGAAGGCGAGGAGGACGCAGGATGCCGTGGTCGACGGGTTGGAGACTTGGAGGGGAGGCCGCGGTATTCCGTGGTGGCGAAGCCGGGCATGCGCTGAACCGCCGAGGGACAGAGGATGCGCCAGAGCCGGGCGGACGGGTCGTGGGGACGGGAGGGAGTGTGGGGGTAGATTTGACCGGCGAGAGACGGAGCGGGGGACCGTTGTCGCACACGGGTGGACGATTCCATTTCGTGCTTTTAGTAGTAGTATAGTATAGATAGATAAATCACAAAGAGGGGGATCCCCTACCGTGTTTTCTTAAAAAAAAACAGCATTCCGGCGATAAACGGGGGCGATTGTTTGCAAGCTTAACTACCACTTCCGCATGCAGAGAGCGAGAGTGCGCGACTTCACTTGTTAGCGTAAAACCCTAACCTTCCCAACGGCGTAAAAACCCTGAAGCCCCAATGCCGGGTTTGGCGCCGCCGGTGGCCTCCGGCGGGCGCCGGAGAGGCCCACCGCCGACGCCCCGCCCCTTCTCTCCTCAGAACTGCCCAGGCTGCCTCCCGACAACCAGATCGAGGTCCGCGATCGACGACGGGCGGCTTCTACGCACTACCGTAAATCGGACATTTCGTGAGAGGGGCCATTTTTCATGAGAGTGGAAAACAAACTCTCACGAAAATAATAATTTCATGAGAGTGATGTAAATCCCGCCTTAAAAACTTGTTTTCGTGGAGAGTACTCCACATACCATCATGAAAATCACTTCTTTTCGTGAAGGTTACTCTCACGGAACTACCAAACTCTCTCACTAATTCCATCCGTGAAGGTTTACACTCACTAAAATGTCATAACAACCAATCATGAAAATAGCGATGGAAACCTGGTGCCAACATCTACACGTGAAGGTGAACTCTCACGTAAATAGCAAACTCTCACGAAATCCATTCGTTAAGGTTAACTCTCACGAAAAATCATAAAAACACTCATGGAAACACCGATGCTAACATGATGGCAACATCCATTCGTGAAGGTGAACTCTCACGTAAATAGCAAACTCTCACGAAATCTATTCGTGAAGGTTTACTCCCACGAAATACCACAAAAAACAAAGCCATGAAAACACCGATGCAAACACCTAGTGGCAACATCCATTTGTGAAGGTGAACTCTCACGTAAATAGCAAACTCTCACGAAATCTATTCGTGAAGGTTTACCCCACGAAATACCATAAAAAACAGTCATGAAAACACCGATGCAAACACCTAGTGGCAACATCCACTCGTGAAGGCAAACTCTCATGAAAATAGCAAACTCTCACGAAATCCATTCGTGAAGGCTTACTCTCACGAAATACCATTAAAAAGCACTCATGAAAACACCGATTGAAATATGACTTGATTTTTTTCCATAGAAAAATAATTGCTTAAAATGCTAGAAAATCAAGAACACGAACCAAAGCTTTTTTCATTTTAATCGAATGAAATTTTGCAACAAGTCTTTTCTCATCATACTAACTCCAAATGCAAAGTGATTCTTTTTTTCTAAATGTTTCTAAAATCATCCCTCTATCAACTTATCAACTATGACATAAATGACAGAGATATCTAAAATTTGTTTACAAAGTCACTATGACTTCATTGTCCACATGTTCTCCTCATTCTTATATATTCTGCGCACCACATCACCCCCATTCATTCTTATCCACTCGAAAGTGCTCCTTCGCTCTCGGTGCCGGGTGTAGTACTTTGCGCCGCTCTTCCATTGCTGCCCTCCCACGTGCTTATCATTGCCCACGCTGCGGCGGCAGGGCAGAGGTAGCCTCCCTGTGCGCTGGGACCCTCGATGCCGCCCTCAACAATGTCTACCTCCAGGCCCGCGCTGTCGTCCGCTCCATCGGACCACTAGTGATTCGGGTGGTGTCTGACAGAGCAGCTGCCCCCTCTATGTTGGCAACGCTGTCCCCTCTATGTTGCAAGCGCATGTGTCGAGGCCTCTGCCCCGTATGTTACAAACGAATGTTCTACATGTTTCAAGCATTTTTGTGGAATGTTGCAGTTCAGTTTTACTAGGTTTTTTCTCGGTTGTTTCAATTAGGGGAGCCTTTTCCCTGTTGCATATAGGGTCTTTTTCGATGTTTCAATAGCCTTTTACCATTTGTTTCACTAGTTATCTCTCGATGTTTCAATAGGTTTTTTGGTTTTCTTTCATCTAAGGGACTATGGTGGCAAGCGGGTGGTGGAGCGTGAGGTCTTTTTGTCTAAGGTTGGTGGCTGCCGAGTGTGCCGATGCACCGAGAGAGGAGGGGGATTGCGCGGCGTGGGGCTTAAGAGAGAAGGGCCGTGTCGAGGGAAGGGCTAGAGCGCTGAGCTATGGCCCGCCGTCATCGTAAAGTGTGGTTACGTTCACCAAACCTGAGCAATGGCTGATCTGTGTGAATTGATCATACATGGTGTGGGGCTGATCTAATCTTTGTGTTATTAGTATAAAAATGTGGAAACATGTACAATGGCTAATCTGATCTTTGTATTGTGTGATCTGATCTTTTGAGTTAATTGTATAAAAAATGCAGAAACATGTACAACAGTCATAGTGTGGGGGCTGATCTGATCTTTTTACTATGTGAATCGATCATGCATAGTGTGGGGCTGATCTGATCTTTGAGTTATTTGTATAAAAAATGTAGAAACATGTACAATGGCTGATCTGATATTTTACTTGAACACTGAAATGTTTCAAACATTCTTGATCTTTTAGGGTCTCAGATCATCACATGTTGCCACTCGCCCACTTGAAATGCTTAGCGATGCCAATGACATAGACACTGATGAGGATGACTACGACTACAATGAGATGGATGACAGTAACAACTACGATGACGACAACGATATCGATGATGACTTTGAAGATGATTGTGGTTCTGATGATTCAAGGGGCGTTGAAGACGACATTAGCAAAGAACCATGAAGAAGAGGATGACAAAGTGATAACAATGGGGTTGTCGGCGATAACCGATGCAATAGATGTGACTTAAACTTGACCATTGCTACCCTTTTGGCTTCTTTTGCTAACTAGCTATGCTTGCCATTGGTTTAAACACAATGGATGGAGAAAGTAGTATGTGCTGGACCTTTGTGCTTCTTTTGGTGCTGTACTATCATGTGTATGTCCTAGAACTTGTAGTATTGGAAGGATAGGACGGTGTTGGAACTTATCAGGTTGGATGTCTAAGACTAAGCCTTTTACTGTAATGGTTGGACCCTTGGATGGAGTTAGAATGTATTGCAATTGGAATCAGACACATATTGCTCTCATGAAATCCTCGTCACCTTTGAAACTCTCACCTAAATATTAGAACTCTCACGAAATTAACTTCATGACCGTGAGCTCTCACGAAATACCATTCCTCTCACGAAATAGTTTCGTGACGGTGAGCTCTCACAAAATACCCTTCCTCTCACGAAATGATTTCATGATGGTGAACTCTCACGAAACACATCAACTCTCACGAATTAACTTCATGACGGTGAGCTCTCATGAAATACCCTTCCTCTCACGAAATGATTTCATGATGGTGAACTCTCACTTAAACACATCAACTCTCACGAATTAACTTCATGACGGTGAGCTCTCACGAAATACCCTTCCTCTCACGAAATGATTTCATGATGGTGAACTCTCACGAAATACAACTAAAAACCGCCATGAAAATACCGATGCAAATCTGGTGGCAACGTTATTCTCATGAGAGTGGCCGTCACGGAGAACTCTCATGAAAATAATCCGTGGCGGTGAACTCTCATGAAAATATGTATTTCGTGAGTCTAATATCGTGAGAGGTGATGCGTGACGGGGTACTCTCACGCATTGTTTTCGCGGAGAGTAAAACCGTTTTCGTGACTTTTTGCACTCTCACGAAATGTCCGGTTTTCGGAAGTGACGGCTCCCGGTTCGAGGCCACCATCGTCGGTTCCAAGCCGGCAAATCGCCCCCGCTACCATGCGCTGTACACCGCCCACTACACTCACCTCGCCACCCACGACGCCGCCCGATGGCCGCCGCCTCCCACGCCCGCCTTGCCCGCCGCCGTTGCCCCGGGCCGCCCGCCGCCGCCGTCGCCCCCGCCGGATTCCGCCTCCACGATTTCTGTCGATGCCTTCGATGGCGGCGGCTGGTGGTCCGACATTGCCGCCGCCCCGTCCCCACCGGCCCGCCGACCACGCAGCTGTACCCGCCACGCCACCGCCGCGCTCCCCATCACCCGCGAGGTCATGCCGTTCGCCGCCTAGCGTTCGCCGCCCGCCGCGACTACGCCGGTGGCGAGTGGGTCCCGCCGCGTCCGTGGTCGCTCTCCGGCCAAGCACGGCGAGGGTTTACAAGGCCGGGGAGAAGGTCGAGGTGCTCAGTAGCGGAGGCCTCACGGCGAGTCCTGGTTCCCCCGCAACGGTGACCAAGGCCGCCGACAGCTCAACTACGCCATGGAGTACTACCCGGATGATGAGCGGCGAGGGCGGGCGGCGGAGGCGAGGGAAGGCGACGGAGTACCTGCATTTCTGGTACATCAGGCGGCTGAGTATCATCGTCTGAGGGAGAGCAAAGTCCGGCTTGGGCCTGGCACTGCCGCGGAGGTGCACTGTCATGGGGCTTGGTCACAGGGAGTGGTGCGCAGGGTTGTCAAGGAGGGTTGTGAGTGTGAGGTTAGTGTCAATGGCGAGGTGGTGGAGACTAAGGCAGTGGATCAGCTCAGGCCCCTGTGCATATGGGTCGACAAGCATTGGACGATACCAACCGATGATAAGGTAATGCAATGAATCAATTTAGTAGCAGTGCCTCGCTTTGCAATTCACATTTTTTGATTGCTAGTAGTCATTCTGTAAGTGTTACTGCTAAGGCAATTCTACTTGTATGTATATGCACTTGGATGACTATGGTACAATGCACCTCTGAAAATTTCAACTTTTCATCCTGTTCTGAACTGAATTTGCATGATTCATTCTTGGCATTTCTTTTTAATTTTGCAGGGACAGCATAACTCGAGGCGGCAGTACGCATCCGGAAGTGTCCAGTCTCACAAGCTGATGCCACATCTAGTGATGATGAAGGCTTACAACGTGCTGAGACCGATGCTACTCTATCTAGATCGTTCAAGTCTCTGGCAATCAATCATTCTCTGAATTCATGTTCTCTGCTACCTGAAAAGGATGGTCTTTCTGTGTTTCCACACAGGACATTGAATACCTATTCAGTGTCGAAGGATGGGCTTCTTTGTAGTTCCTTAGGACATTCATCACCTCAAGATGAATTGATGCCTAATGCTACTGGCGAAACAAAAATTTAGTCAAGATGTTGAGATGGTGCTTTCCGATGGTCAGCATGAGACACTTGTCAGTGGAACAAATGTTAATGAGACCTGTGATACACTGTCCACTCCAGAAGTAAGGACACATAACATCGCTTCATGTAACACCCCGATTTTTGGCCCTTTTTAGAATTCGCTAAAAAATTTAAACTTTTTCGATAATCATGTTTGACTCGACACATTAATGACTTTCATTTATTTTGGCACATCCAAATGTATTTCATGAATTTTTGGTAAGACCTAAAGTGGAGTTACATTAATAAAAGAATAGAGGAATAAGAAAATGAGAGAGAAAGAAAAGAAAAGGGAAAAGAAAAAGAAGAAGAAAGGAGAAGAGCAAACCAGCCCGGCCCACTTCCCTTCTCTCCTTTCCTTCCCCTTCTCTTTCCCTCCGTGGGCCGGCCCACGCCAGCCATTCGGCCCACCTCTCTCTCCCTCCTCTCCATCACCGACGCCGGGACCCCCCTTCTTCTTCCCCGGGCCATGTCGACGATGACTCGAGGCACAGCCCCGCCGGGCCCCGCCACCGATCCGCCGTACTGCGAGCCGGAGAGGGAGGAGACCGGGGAAAGTGGAGCACGAGCCATCAAAGGGAAACCGGACGAACGCGAAGCCGGCCAGCCGGTGCTGCACCCAAGACGACAAAACGGCGGCGACCGCCACACAGCGAGCCCTTTCGAGCTTGCGGTGAAGCCCTGCCGCAGCGGCCAAAGTGCGCCGGCGACCCGAACATGTGGGCGGCGCTGAACTAGCACGCACGCCTTGCCGGGCATCAAGCGGCTCACGGCCCGCACGCGAACCCGACGCCCATTGCCGGCCCGGCTGGCGGCGTGCGGCCACGATCATCGCCATGACCCGGCTAGCCGGCCGGGATCGGACAGGCGGAGCGGAGGAGCAAGGAGTCCGCGGACCACGGCGGCGGTTGCCGGAAAGATCGGGGTGCGGCGGAAATATCCAGCCGGAGCACCCGCGGCACTTGCCCGCTATAAATAGCCCTGCGAGCGAGCCTGCGGGGACCTCGCCCCAAAGAGCGAGCTCCGCAGGGGAGCAGGAATACGGCGGTGCTCGCGCTTTGCTAACCCTCTCCTCCCTCGGCCGCAGTCCGGGTTCCTAAATCAAATCCCGCCGCCGCCCGGGCTGGAGTCCACTTTGGAAAGGCGCCGCCGTGGTGACCGTCGCGTACAATTGGCAAGTCGGTACCTTCCTAAACACCTCCCTATCCTTTCTCACTTAGCGAGCCCTATTGTGCGGCAGATAGCGCGACCGCAGCTGCAGCCGTTGTCGAGCGCCCGGCCGCCGCCGCCCGTGGAAGGAAGCCACCTCCGCCACCCTACCACCTGGCGTCATCGGGGCGGCGATAGGATCACTTGGAACCCCTCGGCGAGTTTTCGTGGACGGGAAGGCTACTCAGTAAACGCGCCGGCGGAGCGCCGCCGTCGGGCACGACGGACGGGCGGCACCGCGACCGTCAACCGCGCGTGCTTGGCGTCGACGGAGGCCAATCATATGACGGCCAGCGTGTCCATCCCGTCAGCCGTTGCTCATCTGCCACGCCACGTGGGGCCGGGCCAGGCCCGTGGTCGACCTGCGAAACACGGTAGAGGAACAGGGTGGAAATTGCTAGGTCTACCCGAGATTGTGTACCCCTAATGCTATAAGTACCAATCCGCACATCCGAAAATTCCGGGGAAAAATATGTAAATAAACTAGACCATGTGGAGATAATTGTCATGATTTTTATTATATTTTTACATTAATAAAATAATGACATAAAAAATCCCACCTTGTTTATTGATTTGGAATTAAACTTAGAAAAATCATAACTTCCGAACCGTAACTCCAAATTGGGTCAAACCACTTCCGCTATTTTTCTAAAATCGAGCTTTGTTCATTGCTACTGGTTTTATGTATTATCACATGGTTCATTTTGTCGCTATGCAATTGCCTTATTAATTTATTGTAATCGCCACCGCATGGCGAGTAGCCGATTTTAAGACCTCAACCGGGAACTAGACGATCCCGACTCACGTTCCGGAGTTTAAGACTACGGTAACCAAGGCAAGTCCCCCCCGCTAAATAATCTTGACCTAATTAATCAACATGACTTTATAAGATGATGATCATGGGATATATTGCTTATGCTATGTGAATGAGATGATGATGAATGATGTTATAATGTGGCTAAATATGAGATCAATGTAACCTAATTAATAATGTGAACCATCCAACAAAAGGTGAGTGGTGATAGTCTACATGGAGGTGGACTAATCACAATCGGGGATGAATCCCGTGGAGAGATACTCGCCCCCTAAGGACCGGTTCATAGACCATTCACCTAGTACGATATGCGCATGTACCACACGTCGGGATGGGGCGACTGATCTCACACCCCGTTAGGTCAAAGTATAGTTTCTAACCTAGGAGGCCGGAGAAGGCGGGACGGTCTATCGGGAGCAGGGCGATGGGGAGAGTGGCCCCATGGTCCGGTTGGCATGGATGCCGAGTGATCTTCCACGTAAGATGTTTGGGCTAGATGGCGCAGGTGCTAGGTGCACATATTTATGATTTATGATTGGGTGTGTTGCGTGACAGTATAGGTTGGGTAATAAGGTATTACCTGTAAAGCCGTGGGTGATTTGGTATCACCGTATTGTCTAGGATGATGCGTCATCCTTCCAATCCCTGAGAAACCGTGGTGGGAACTATATGGAAACCTAGGTTGGCTACCAAGCGGGTATGGGATCTTGTTGGACTATTCTTGCCCGCTGATCACGAGAGGAGTATGTCCATCGTGTGGGGAAATTGTACAACCTCTGCAGAGTTATTTTAAATCTATTCGAATAGCCACGTCCTTGGAATGGGCAACCGCTAGGACGGATCATCTATGATTAGTTTAATCCTGTTGGTACTAACCGTTTGTGTCTTGTGAAGCGACAACCATGTAATCTGATCGGGAACTAGTAAGGGCAGTTTTAGAGACCCTGCTAGGGCCCAAACCCCTAATAATCACCAACCCCAGGTTTAGACTTGCTGAGTACCTTTGTACTCACCCGTTGTTATTTTCAGACTTCGGCTTAGAGGAGGACTTCGGCTACGATGATCGTGAGGATTTCCCGCAGGAAGATTAGACGTGACGCTTTTGGATTTGCTAGGACCTGAGATATTGATACTAGGGTTTTGACCTACGCTCAAGTATGCTTGTGGGTGTGGTAGACTAGGACCACTAGACGCTGTAGCAGACTCTGATAAATAAAGTGCCACAGCACCCCTATGCCTACCTACTATTGTGTAATAAGATTGTGACCCTCGGGCCACTTATGTAAGACCTATTTATCCTATCAATAAAGCTTCGGCACCTTTTCAAATAAATCTGTGTCCACTCTTGTCTACATTGACGTATTAGCGCATGATCCTGGCACTAATACGTAAGATTAAGGACCCATTAAAGTGGGGGCCTGACAGAGTGGTATTAGAGCCGAGCTTGACCGTAGGATGAAACCCTAGGTCCTGATACACAACAAAAGATAAACACGCCCCGATTGTTCTCATACTTTCATATGCAAAAATAAGTCTAACTTGTGGAAGTGTTTTTGCAGTATGGAAGGCCCCATTGATAATGACTGGGAACAATCAAACTGCATTGCTGAGGAAGGATTTCCCCGTCTCTTATGGGAGACACTCCAGCGGCTGGGATACACCGAGCCTCCCCAATACTACTTTATACAATATGAGGATGCGGGAGTGCGAAGGAGCGAAGTGCGAATGCACATCAAAGAACATCCCGACTTCACTGCAGTCCATGCACGATGGTACACCATGACCGGTCGAGGCCATGGGACACCACCCTTAAAGTGGCACGACATGTGCATTGGCGTATCATCTTGCGGCATCTTTGAGGAAGACATAGAGTACACAGGCAAAGTATCTACCTCGCACTGCACCAAACCACCCCCACCGGGCGCAACAAGGTACGCGAATTGATGAAGATCGATCCAGGAGTATTGGAGTACAACAAGGTGTTCATCGTCCGGCACTTTTTGCACAACCCGGACACCTTGTGCAAAGATCAGCAACAAGAAATCCAAGTTTGGCAGAATCGCCGAGAAAGACAAGCCAAGGCAGATAAGATGACCATGGAAGTACACAAGATCGCAAGAGAATTGGCCGGTGCGCATGTGAGTTGAGGAAGACCCAACAGAAACTGTACGACTTGAAGCGAAGCAAGAGGACACACACCAGGAGAAGAATTTCAGCAAATGCCGCCAGTGAAGCGCCAGCCTATGATCCCCAGCAGCCTCATTATGACCTAAATGGATACGTGCCAAAGGAGTCTATGATCGATTCCGAAACAGTTGAGATCGAGGAATCTGCCTGCAGATAACTTCCGACACAGAAGCGGGACCTTCTAAAGTACCTGGCGAGGGGTACTTTGTGCTAGCACAATGACGCTATGAGAAGTGGAACCTCCAAAAGCTACAGTTTGTAAAATAAATAAGAATAACTGTAGCAAGCAGTCGCCCCTAGGGCAGAATGTGCGTAGTTCAGTATCAATGTCTGTAGTTTCGATGTGGTTTCTGTAGCATCTAAATGGTTGTTATGTGTGATGCGTTTGTATCATGTGTAAGAACTATGAGGATGTGTCGAATGTTCGATGTTCTTGAATAAATTGCAATTGAGTTTTGCCTTTCGATCCGCAAACACCGTCTTACTCATATTGCTATCACAACAATCTGATGGAAAGAAGGTCTAGCAGGATCCGCGAACGCCGCGAAAGGGCCGAAGCCATGGACCGCAATGGGAGAGGCGATGAACCTCCGAGAAATAGGCGGAATAGGGGCAGGCAACCCAGAAATAACAGGGGCAATGAAGAAAGACCGGCCGAAGAGGAAGTAAATCAGGGCGAAAATGAACACATACCACCACCTCCACCCAACCGCGAGTAGTAATGGACCGACGTATTACGCCTATCGGAGAGACTAGCCGGAAGAAGAGACAATGAGAATGGAAAGATAGGAGCATTCATGAGGTTACGCCCACCCACCTTCGAGGATGTTGGGGACGATCCCTTGTCTGCAGATGACTGGATACGCCTCATCACCAAGAAGTTGGATGCGATTGGAGCAACCCCAGAGGAAAGAGTCACACTAACCACCCATCAACTCGCTGGAGCCGCAAGTGAATGGTGGGACAACTACCAAGAAGCCTCGGATAACCCGAGAGCTATCACTTGGGACGAATTCGTGGAAGAATTCGCCACTACCATATTCCTCGATGGGATTATACGTGAAAGCAAGGCGGAAGAATTTCGCAACATCCAACAAGGCGCCATGATGTCCCAGTACATTACATTCAGAAGTTCATGAAGCTTGCACGCTATGCGCCAAGTGAAATGAACACCGAGAAGAAGAAATGGAATGCTTCATGAGAGGACTCAATGCTGCCCCTCGAGGGAGCAAATAGCAGGGCACGAGTACACCGCCTTCAATACAATGATGAACAAGACCATCATCATAGAAGAAGAGAAGATGAGGACTGAACGTGGAAAGGAAGCGCAAGATGATAGTGGCAGGAGAACATCACCCGAAAGATTTCAACGAACCCGACCTTACCGAACACACCCCCCAAGATTCCCACCCACCATGCGTGAGCACTTTAAGTCAACAAACACAAAGAAGCAACAACAACTACCGCACCAGCCCTAATTTACACAACAACAGCCCCGTCAGCAACAACAATTTCCTGCTTGAAGAACGCCAACACCAATAACTTTGACAAAGGCAGAAAACAGCCTAGACAGAAACTTTGTTTTGGATGCCGTCAACCCTGCACCGCACGCAAAGATGCCCAAATAGGAACCATAGTAATGCCCCCCGCCCCTCAGTTGCCGTGCGGGACCGCCGCTTCGGAATAAATCGGTGTCTGTCTCGTAACCTCCGAGCACCCGGGTGAGGACTGCCCCGAAGTTTTGGTCAAGGCGTAGTGAATCATGTGAATGCGTAAGACGCATGTGCAGCTCCCCGATCTTGTGTGCGGTGAGTTTATAGTAAACTCTACCCCTCGCAACCGTGCTATTTGACGGGCGCTCGCATTCATTTATTTTCGATCGTTTTGTTTCCGAAATAAGTTGAGATCGGTATTGTTACCCACCCCTCTTTTAATTCGCACCCCTGGAGCCGTAATGAAATGCTCACTAAGTTGTCCTCGAGTGAGAATCATGATTTGAGGAATAGAATTTAGAGCAGATTTAGTAGTCCTAAAGACAGACGGATTGGATATAATACTAGGAATGGATTGGCTACAAAAACATCATGGGAACATATCATGCAAGGACAGAGTAGTCACAGTGACTAATCACTTAGGGAAGACTATAACATGCCAGCCACAAGTGCCCAAGTTGACCCCAACAATTGTACAATGTACAAGCCACCACAAGAGAGGACATACCCATAGTAAAACTAATATCCGGATGTATTTCCGTAAGACCTACCCCGAATGCCACCGATAGGGATTTGGAGTTCATCATAGATCTAATACCGGGGACAGCCCTAATAGCCAAGAGACCGCATGGGATGGCATCAAATGAGTTAGTGGAATTGAAGAAACAACTAAAGGGAATTACATGAAAAAGGATACATTAGACCCAGCCCACGTTTTAAATAGCGCGCTTATAGCGGGCGCTTATAGCGCCGCTATAGCGGCGTAGAGCAACTCAGAAGCTATCACACTTTTTTCGCGCTATTAGCGCTATTTGAGCTATAGCACGCTATAGCGCCGCTTATTCGACTTATACGCTTATTCGTGCCGCTTATTTGCGCTTATAGTGCCGCTATTTGCCGCTATTCACGCTATAGCGCCGCTATTCACGCTTATAGCGGCAAAGAATAAACGACGCTATCTTTGGTAGATGCATAGCTAAAAGCGAGCCAAGTATAGCCCAATAGCGCCTAGGAAGGTTTGACGCCATTTTTCATAGCCCGCTATTTAAACATGAGACCCAAACTCATCACCCCCCGGGGATCTTAGTGATTATTTGTAAAAGAAGAAGGATGGAAGCCAACGCATGTGCATTGACTACGCATCATTAAACGGTTACCATCAAAAATAAGTACCCTCTTCCAAGGATAGACGATCTCTTTGATCAACTAAAAGGAGCCAAGTATTTCTCAAAGATAGATCTCGATCAGGCTACTACCAACTCAAAATCCGACTTAGTGATATTCCAAAGAGCATTTGTGACCCGCTATGGACAATATGATCGAGTTATGCCATTTGGATTGACAAATGCTCCCGCCTACTTCATGAATCTAATGAACAAAGTATTCATGGAAGAACTGGACAAGTTTGTCGTAAGATTCATTGACGACATACTTATTTACCCTCGAGAATAATCCTAAGCAAACTAAGAGATCATCAGTTATATGCCAAATTCAGCAAGTGCGAGTTTTGGTTACAAGAAGTTGCCTTCCTAGGCCACGTCATCACAGCAGAAGGAGTAAAAGTAGACCCCGAGAAAATAAGAGCAAGAAGAATGGCAAAAAGAACCCACCAACGCCACCGAAATAAGAAGCTTCCTAGGGTTGGCGGGGATACTATCGAAGATTCATCGAAGGATTCTCCAAGATTGCCGCAGACCATGACCGCACTAACGCAGAAAGGAAAGGAATTCCTATGGACAGGAGCCTGTGAGAAGAGTTTCCATGAACTAAAGACAAAGCTTACCACGGCCCCGGTACTCACCTTACCAGATATACACAAGGATTTTGTGGTATATTGCGACGCATCCCGACGCGGACTAGGATGTGTTCTACTTCTAATGCAAGAAGGGAAAGTTGTGGCATACGCCTCCGGACAATTAAAGAAGCATGAAGAGAATTACCCAACTCACGACTTGGAACTAGCAGCAGTTGTACATGCCCTCAAGATATGGAGACACTACCTCATTGGGAACAAGTGTGAGATATTCACAGATCACAAGAGCCTGAAGTACATATTCACTCAGTCCGAATTAAATCTAAGGCAAAGAAGGTGGTTAGAGTTGATAAAAGACTATGACTTGAGTATACAGTATCACCCCGGAAAAGCCAACTCAGTGGCAGATGCACTAAGCAGGAAGACCCACCGTCAACCCATAGAAGACCTTCAGAATAATCCAGAATTAGCCCAAGAAGTAGGCAAGCTGAACCTACTCATTGGAGAACAAGGAATGCTGGACACACTAAGCGTACAACCGACCTTGGAACACCAGATAAAGACAGCTCAAGACGAAGATGACGAAATTCAAGAATTGAAGAAGTTGATCACCCTCAAGGAGAAGGAAATGTCGGAATTTCGGATAGATGAAGAGGGAAAGCTATGGTTTGAAAATCGTATCTGTGTGCCGAAGAAAGGAAATCTCAGAAATTTAATATTAGAAGAAGCACACGACTCCCCGTACTCCATCTACCCCGGAGCAACCAAGATGTACATGGACCTAAAGCAGAGATACTGGTGGAAAGGCATGAAAATTGATATCGCTAACTTCGTAGCCAGATGTGACCCATGTCAGAGGATCAAAGCAGAACATCATCGACCGGCAGGACTGCTACAACCACTACACATACTAGAATGGAAATGGGACGAGATAAGTATGGATTTCATAGTAGGACTTCCAAGGACCTCTAATGGCAACGATTCCATATGGGTAATCGTGGATCGATTAACAAAAGTAGCACACTTCATCCCTGTAAAGACCACACTCCAAGCTCACCAGCTCGCGAGACTATACATCGACGAGATCCTTAGGCTACACGGAGTCCCTAGTAGAATAGTGACAGACCGAGGCTCACAGTTCACCTCGAGATTTTGGAAAAGATTACATGAAGCTCTGAAGACACGCCTAGACTACAGCACGGCCTACCATCCACAGACGGACGGACAGACAGAACGTGTGAACCAAATCCTAGAGGACATGCTGAGGGCATGCGTACTTGCCTACGGGAGAGACTGGGAGAAAAGTCTATCATTTGCCGAATTTTCCTACAATAACGGCTATCAAGGTAGTCTGAAGATGGCCCCGTTCGAAGCACTATACGGGCGAAAGTGCAGAACACCATTAATGTGGTCGAAGTTGGAGAAGCTGACGGTGTTTGGACCCGACATTATCCAGAGCGTAAGACAAGGTGGCCATGATCCGCGAGAACCGAAAAGCAACCTGAGAAAGCCGGAAGAGTTATGTCGATCGCAAGAAAAGAGTTAGAATTCCAAGTAGGGGACCACGTCTACCTAAAGGTGTCACCCCTACGGGGAACCAGGACGTTTCAAGTGAAAGGAAAGCTAGCCCCAAGGTACATCGGACCGTTTGAGATCAAAGAGAGAATCGGAAAAGTAGCATATCGCCTACGTTACCTCGAGCATTGGAAGAAGTCCACAATGTGTTCCACGATCGCAGAGTTAAAGACGTGCTTGCGAGTCCCCGAGGAACAGACCCCGCTAGAAACAAAAGAGACCTCCAACCAGCACTGAGTATCAAGAGAGACCAATCAAAATCTTAGACGTGGCAGGAGACGTACACGGAGGACAAAGTTAGCAGTTAGATTTTGCCGAGTCCAATGGAGCAATGACACAGAAGCAGAAGCTACATGGGAAAGGGAAGAAAGTTTGAAAAAGGAATTCCCATACCTATTCGAGGAACAGTGCGAATTTCGAGGACAAAATTCTCTTTAAGGGGGTAGGTTTGTAACACCCCGATTTTTTACCCTTTTTAGAATCGGCTAAAAATTTAAACTTTTTTCGATAATCATGTTTGACTCAAACACTTTTTAATGACTTTTCATTTATTTTGGCACATCCAAATGTATTTCATGAATTTTTGGTAAGACCTAAAGTGGAGTTACAATAATAAAAAATAGAGGAATAAGAAAATGAGAGAGAAAGAAAAGAAAAGGGAAAAGAAAAAAGAAGAAGAAAGGAGAAGAGCAAACCAGCCCGGCCCACTTCCCTTCTCTCCTTCCTTCCCTTCTCTTTCCCTCCCGCATGGGCGGCCCAACACGCCAGCCATTCGCCCACCTCTCTCTCCCTCCTCTCCATCACCGACGCGTGGGACCCCCCCTTCTTCTTCTTCTGGGCCATGTCGACGACGACTCGAGGCACGGCCCAGCCGGAGCCGGCCGCGATCACGTGCAGGCGCCGAGAGAGGGAGGAGACCGGGGAGGCGGAGTGGGCCGAGCCATCAAGGGAACCGGACGAGGGCGAGCCGCCCGGGTGCCGCACTCCAAGGCATACCCGCCGCGGCGACCGCCCGCCTGGCCGAGCCACCGAGCTTTGCCGGCCGAGCCCCCGCCGCATGCGCCCGGCCTTGCACGACGGCCGGAACACGGGGCGGCTGGCGAACTAGCACGCCGCGCTTGCCAGGCATCGGCCGGCTCACGCCCCGCACGAAAGGAACCAGCGCCATTGCCCGGCTGCGCTGCCGCCACGACAACGATCACGCCATGACCGGCTAGCCCGAATGGGATCCGGACAGGCGGAGCGTGAGGAGCAAGCTGGGAGTCCACGGAATAGCGGTGGTTGCGGAAAGAGGCGCGGCGGAAAGTCCGCCGGAGCACCCAGCGGCACTTGTGACTATAATAGCCCCTCGCCGCGAGCCTCGACCTCGCCCCAAAGAAGCGAGAGCTGCGCAGGGGTGAACCTGTGCTCTTTCGCTTGCTAACCCTCTCCCTCCTCCCTGGCCGCAGTCCGGGTTTCCCCAAATCAATCCCGCGCCGCCGGCTCGTCATTGGAAAGGCGCCGCCCCGTGGTCGACGACGCGTACAATTGGCAAGTCGATGCGCTTCCCAAACACCTCCCTATCCTTTCCCTCACTTAGCGAGCCCTATTGTGCAAAGATAGCGCCACCGCTAGGTACCGCCGTCGTCGGGGCCGCTGCGCGTCGCTCGCCGCCGTGGAAGGGAAGCCACCTCCGCCACCCTACCACCCACCAACGTCATCAGGACGGCGAGAGGATCACTTGGAACCCCTCGCGGCGAGTTTTCGTGGGCGGGGAAGGCTACTCCGCGAAACGCCCCGTGGGGCGCCGTCGGGCACGACGGACGGGCGGCACGACCACATCAACCGCCCGTAACGCGTCACGGGAGGCCAATCATATGACGACGTGTCGGTCCATCACGCCGCCGTTGCTCATCTGTCACGGCCACGTGGGCAGGCTGGGCCCGCTGGTCAGCCTGTAGGCGAAAGCACAGTAGAGGAACAGGGTGGAAATTGCTAGGTCTACCCGAGATTGTGTACCCCTAATGCTATAAGTACCAATCGGACCTCAAGAAAATTCCAGGAAAATATGTAAATAAACTAGACCATGTGGAGATAATTGTCATAATTTTTATTATATTTTTACATTAATAAAATAATGACATAAAAATCCCACCTTGTTTATTATTTGGAATTAAACTTAGAAAAATCATAACTTCCGAACCGTAACTCCAAATTGGGTCAAACCACTTCCGTTATTTTTCTAAAATCGAGATTTGTTCATTGCTACTGGTTTTATGTATTATTACATGGTTCATTTGTCGCTATGCAATTGCCTTATTAATTTATTGTAATCGCCACCGTACGCGAGAGTAGCCGATTTAAGACCTCAACCGGGGAACTAGACGATCCGACTACGTTCCGGAGCTAAAGACTACGGTAACCAAGGCAAGTCCGTACCCC
>JADLZK010009405.1:0-13076 GCA_015847255.1 Hyparrhenia diplandra
GATTGGCGTCACCTGGCTGCCGGCCGCCTCTGTGCGACAGGAGCTACGATCTGCTGTCCGGCGCCCGGCCGCCGGCCGCCTATGCAGACGTCGTCAGCGACGACAAATCGATGTCGAGGAACGACGATCTGCTGTCCGGCGAGGCACGCCGAGCCGCGGCAGACAGCAACGGGCGAGAGCGCGATGTAATCACGACAGGGCGACGATCCAACCCCTCAACGCCCTCGCCACCGCTTTCCTCGGCCAGTCCTCCAAGGTGCAGAACGCCCTCGCCAACGCTTTCCTCGGCCAGTCCTCCAAGGTGCAGGTGAGCCTCCGTAGCCACCCTGGATTGTTAGGGAAGCCAAAACCGATCCTGCTGTTCAGAAGCTATCGTGAGGCCCCTCCAGACTGAGGCGCTCGGCGATGGCGAGGCCCAGATTGGGAGCGACGGCGGCGCCCCCCAGACCGAGCACGACCGTGGCAGGAGCAGCTCGCGAGCGACGGCGGCGCCCTCCAGACCGAGCACGACCGCGGCAGGAACAGTTCGCGAGCGACGGAGTCCTCCAGGCTGGTGCGGCTGCCGCGGAGTCCGAGGAGGAGGGAAGTGCCGCCGCAGCCGGAGCTGGCACCCTCGTCGCTGGGATTTTGGAGCAACCACGGCGGCCCCGTGCAGACCACCATCGCGGCAGGAGCAGCGGCGCGAGGAGGATACGTGCGTGGAAGGGGAATTTTGGAAGGCTCCGATTGGGAAGGCTATGATTCTGGCGCGCGTGAATAACGGCGGCGTCTGACAGTCCGTGGGGAGGGGCAAGGGATTAACGCGCGGTGGGAATGGGATTACCTTGACACAATCAACCATGATTCTTGGATTATGAGTGAGTAAAGAGAGAGAAAGTTGAGATTGAATCTTGGAGTGCCTGTTTTAAAAAATTTTCTTTTTTTTTGTAGACATTTGTTTCCATTTGTAGCCTAACAAAGTTGGTGCATTAGTAGGGTAGATGTGCAATGTTGTAAAAAAAAAGAGCAATGTTTTTCGTCAATTATATTAAGAGAAACCCTACACATTTCTCTAATTTTCAACTTAAGCTTCTTTATTTCGGTATTGCCATTTTACCCATACTCTCTATTAAGGGTGGTCGGCTTTGCTAGTCTCTATAAATTAAAATATATATATATCCTCATATAAAAATGCTTCTTGAAGTAAGTGTAATATATATGGAACTTCATTCCCAATTGGTCTCAAATAGTTTGGCGAAAATTTTACATAACAAATCTCCTAAAAACTATATGTCAAGCAAGAAAACAACTCATCTTCAAGTGCTTGGCATAATCCACTTCCCAAAACCCAAGTTAGTCCAACAAGTTTTTTTTTTTTCTCGGCAATTTTTATTTCCCATAAAAAAAGAAAATATTTTTACACTGAGGACCCTACACTTTTCACTAATCAACCGAGCCCATGTCTAGAAATTTCCTCTCTAGAAAACTTGCATCAGGGAACCTAAGAGGGAAACAAAAAATTTTCGCCCTTCTTTTCCCTTCTTGTACAGAGATACGATCGTCCTCTAAAGCAGTCGTCTACACCACGGACGACTGACAATGACCCACGTGCGAGGCGATCAAGGTGGAGGGACACCGTGCGGAGTACCTACAGACAGGCGCGCGAGGAAGAAGTTGCGGCGCAAGGCCAGATGAGCAGCGGAAAACAGCACGCATATTTGCGCAGAAAGAGTTGGTACTTGGCAAATTTTGCCAAGTCATTTGCCAAACTGGAGGGTGTTTTTCATCGCGGACAAAAATCAAAAGATGCCAATCTGATTTGGCCAAACTATTGGAGATGCTCTATCATTACACTTATAAACACAATATGTGTGTATCCATATTGATGAAGTCATTTCTAACCTTGCTAAAAAACTTAATAGAGTTGTTAAAATGGTAGTATATCATCATTACTAAGCTTGCTAAAACTTAATAGAGTAGTTAAAATGGTAGTATATGTAAGTGGCGGTTGGCTTGCCCATCTCTGTAAATAAAAAATATTTGTCTATGAAAATTCTTACTACTGTAGTGTAATAAATACATAAAAAATGTTTTTTGTCCCTATTGGTACTACACTACTACCCTAATACAACATCTCATGCGGGAGGGGTAATTTTATTGCTCCACGGTAGCTCTAAATTATAAGAGTAGTTAAAAATATATATGTTATGATCTTGTACATTAGCAGACTGGGCATTAACAAATGAATTTTTACAATAATTGGAGAAAATTGATGGCTCACATCGCCACCGAGAAATTATCGATCCGCGACAAACAAAGGCATGATAAAGGAAACGGAGGAAAATGATGTGTCTATGGTCATTGGGCGGGGGAAAAATTTCCTCTCATTTCCTCCGCAAATGTGGGGATTAAAGACCGGGCACGATAATTGCATTTTCGGAGTTCTTTTATTTTGATGAAGGGTAAAATGGTAACTTTAAATTTATATTTTGAGTAGTATAGTTTTGAGATCATGATTAGATTTTACTATAGTTCTTGATAATTTTTTTTTCAAAATCTAGGGTTCCCTGGGCGGTGGCGGCGACGGCGGGAGCCCCTCAGACCATGGGCGTGCCTCGGGGCGACCTCGACTGCCACCGCCGCGGTGCAGCACTGGCCCTCCTGGAGCAGCAGCGGCGGGCGCGGCGCCTGCCCGGCGGTTGCCGTTGCTCTCCGGCGCTCTCCTCGTGTCAAGCCACTCGCGCGCCGGCGTTACAAGTGTGTGGGTGGACCCGCCGCCCGCGGCCATGTTCGCCTGGATCCTCCGCGGCTGCCGCGACGAGTGCTCCGGCTCCGACCAGCTCAAGCAGGTCCACCTCACCCCTCCCCCAAAAAATCTGTTTCTCCCCATCGATTTTGAATGAAACCACAACAGGAAAGGAGGCATTTCCCCCACTTTTGCCATTCGCGAGTCTTGGGGGTAAAGGATGGAGCTGATTTCCTGTACGATCTTACTTACCATGGCGAATGAAGGCGTGCGGAAACTGCGAGGTGGAGTGATAGACAGGATTGGGCAGTTCGTGTAAAAGAGATGGAATTTTGTAAGTTGCGATTGCGATGTCCTTAACTTTACCCAGACATTGATAGATCATACTTTGGGACGACATTCCCCATCTTTTCCTGATGACTTATCCACACTTGAAGCCGCAGAAGCCGTTGCAGCAATACACTCCAAGAGTTTTCGGCTTCAAACTTCACAAACCGTCATGACAGAGTTGTTATTTCATCAGAAGCACCCTTTTCACCTAGGTTTTAGGGAGAGCACCGTGGGCTTCAAATATTGTGGCCTATTGATGTACGAATTCGCGAGCTTTGGGTCTCGCTGTAAACTGTTGTGAAATTTGTATCCGTTTTCTGATATCATCACTACTGTGTAACCTAGGTTCTCTCTCACACTCACTTGATCAATGTATGTCACTCTGCATGGTTTCAGGTCATTTTACACGAAATCTTTGCCGCCCTAGTGTTCATGGCTCAATATATTGCCAATATGGGTACCGGTTCCTACGCACCGGGAAAAGCTGTGGCCACTCTGTCTGGCTGCACTTGTTGCAGTTGTAGCTGTTGATCTGGCTGCAGCTCTATAACTATAAATTTTCTGTAGCAAGAACTAAAGAAGCTGTAGCCGCAGCCAGAAAAAGCTGTAGAGTGTAGAGCTATACTGGTGCCGGTGGACGCTGGCATGATCTCCATGAGATGAGCCCATGGCGCTCGCTGCTGTTTGCCGACGGATACTGACGGAAACAGCGAGCGACGTCGTTGTCCTGCGGGTGCCGAGTCGTGTTGCCGGACCGGACCACGCGACCAGGCGGGATGAACACAGCGGCTGCAACTGCAATATGTAGGAGTATTCTGCAAGATTTCTCATTTCCGTTTTCGAACACTACGATACACCGTACACGTGATCAAACATTCAGGCTATACAAAGGAGGAAATGAGAGGAAATGGGAGGAAATTCCAAGTACAGTAAAAGAGCTCTTAACAAATATACTCTTTAATAGAGGCGGTAATTTGAAAAGTGGTAAACTCATTCCACAATATATGTGTATGCACTTGAGAGTCATTAATACCGCTTGTCTCTTAGTCTAGCTCTGAATTATTAGAGAAATTAAATATATATGGTAAATTACTTTGTGCTTTTAAAAAACCGCAATTAAACAGATACCAGAGCTATAAGAAAAATCACGCTCATCCTTTTGTTACAGCTCAAGCGCACATCACTTTCCATCCATGGCTTCTCCTGTTCTTATGTTGATGGTCTTGTGCAGCTGCTATTCCATTGCTCATGGTGGCGACGAGAACGGGTTTATACTTGTGGCAGCCAGCTCTTTTGTGCCAGATGAAACAGCTGTATGTTCCAACGCGATAGGTACCAAAACTGAACATACAATTTGCCTCTGGTGCTGTGCTAGGCAAGGACTGCGCCATTCACTTCGTCGAAGAGCACACAAGGCGCAGGAGAGGACCAGGACCTTCGACGCTTGGGTCTGGTGTGCCAACCCCAACAAGATCCCAACAGAGGTATGGCTCACTGTGACGGATCCAGATGCTGAGCAGCCGCCGGTGGACATCCCTCTGCAGCAGGCCCCGGTTCATCGTGACCCCCCGACGGATGTCAAGCACGGTTTGACATACCGGGTGCTGCCTCATGTGGCAACTCTGGACGACCTCTCCTTCATTAGGGGAAATGGTGGCCATGATCCCACCAGGAAGCGTCGCAGGACCTTTATCTGGCGCTACGGCGTCCCAGATATCCTGGGGGGAAGAGAGGGGACGACAGCAAGAAAGTCGCGGAAGGCCCATCCTGGACCGCCGCAGGAGGGATGACGAGGAAGATGACCGAAGGGACCAACATCGTCGCCGCAGGAGTGCATCCGCATGGGGCAGAATCACCCGTTGCCGCACGGGAGTCGCGGACTGCTACAGCTCAAACTTCAGGGGAGGAGGTTCCTACCATGGTGGAGGCTCCTACAGGTCCAGGCCTCAGTTCGAAGGAGAAGCAAAGAAGATGGTCTACAAGGCCAAAGTTGCACCAGCGCCAGCTTCACCCAGTAAGAGCAAAAAGCGTGTTTCTTTCGCTGATCCACTTTTCTCCTTCTGTGATGAAGCACCACCACAACCAGAAATGACTTGTGAGCTGATTACTATTATTGATTTATCTTGCTCACAATCCATGCCTACTATGCTTGATGACCCAATGATTTATGAAGCATCTCTGCAAAAATGTGTAGCAGGGGTTGACAAGGAGGGAAGCAGCAACAGGCAGGACCAAGAGGACCAGGCAGGGAAAGAAGACAAGAGCAAGGAGAAAGAGGGGACGCTCGGCATCATATCTGCCCTCATGAACAATGTAAGAACTGATCCCACTGCTGTACAAGTTCTGGAAAGTCTAGATATTGTTCAACATGTTGTGAATGGTAGTCTTCCAAATCCAAATGTTGTGCAAGCTCATGAAAGTCTAGATATTGTTGAAAACGTTGTGAATGGTAGTCTACCTAGCGAACCAGAACCATGCATGTGTACTAGGCCTCCATATATACTCACAAATTCTAGTAGCCAAGATTCAAGGGACACTCTAATAAAAGACAATGATGAACATGGGGCCTTGTCTAGTTTGGAGGAGATAGAAATAGCAATTTTGTCTAGAGATTTTTACAATAATTGGGGAAAATTGGATGGCTCACGTTGGCCGGAAGCCGATCTGACGACGGCTACAAAGGCTGAAGGCAATGGGAGGCAAACACATGAAGGCAAAAATTGCCTCCTGTTGTGTCTATGACAGTGGGTCATAGGAGCAAAAATCGCCTCCTGTTGCCTCCGCAAAATTGAGGGATTAAGGGTGAGTGGTAATTGCAATCTTGTATTTCTTTTTTATTTTGTAAAGGGTAAAATGGTAACTCCATAATTGCCAAAAGATTGTTTTTAGTAGTTCTTTTTTGTTATCCTCTAGGGTTTGTCCGTGAACTCACGAAGTCGCTGCCACATATTTGGGGCGGACCTGTTCCAGGCGGCTGGGCACCTCGGGCCCTGGCGTCACCGGCCCCGCTACCGCCACGGCTCCGCCTCCTCCTCCCGCTCTCCACCTCCGCCCCTACCCGTGGCTCTCCGCCTGATCGCCTGCAGGCCAGCGCAGCCGCCGTCCGACTGACTCCGCCCCCGGAGCCTTTCCCCGTCGCCGACTCCGACAAGAGGACGCCATCGGCACACCCAGCTCTCCGGCCGCTCCACCATGTCAGTCATCCTCAGCCACACTTTCGCCGTGCCGGCTGCTCCCCGCCGAGGACCGTCGCCGCCGCCGCCGCCACCGCCCCGGACCACCGCCGAGGGGGTCGGTCGTGCCCCATGCCGCCGCCCCAGAGGCCGCCGCGGGCCACGCGCTCGCCGACGTTGACGGTGGAGCCGACGCCCCCGCCCGGAGGTCAGGCGGCTCCGCACGCCGGCGCTCATGCTTGAAAGTACCGTATACAGCAACTCGTTCTAATTGCATAGCCATAGGTTTCATTGACAGTAACTGACTTCCTAATTGTTTTGCAGTCGTTGATGATTGCAGCGATTCCGAACGTCATTGGTTGGCTTGCAATCTCCTTTGCAAAAGTATGCACTATGTGTTTCCTTTGTTTATTTGAACATATAGCTTCTGCTTTACTGGTGACAACATTAGGCTTGATGGCTGTTTGATGTCTGCTTGTGCTTTATAGGACTCTTCATTTCTGTATATGGGACGCTTACTTGCAGGATTTGGTGTCGGTATCATTTCCTATGTGGTTAGTATAATAAAACTCCATGCCTGATTATTTTCTGCATAGGAGATTTGTGACTTGAGAATTAGAGTACTCGTGCTGCATTGATACCTAGGCTGTTTTAGCATTTTCTTTGATAACACACATTACACAAGGAGGAGAAGAACGTGTTAATGTGTACAAATCCTGAACTGATTTACTATTATCTGTACATTTTGCAACAAATGCTAAGCAGTGAACTATAATCATGAGCATACTCTACCATTCTAAATGTCTGAACTCTTCTGTGCTATCTGTTAGAGTACTCTGTTAGCTCCATCAGCCCAAGGCCTAAACTGCTTCCTGTTGAAATCTGTGTTTGTCACTATGCATGCAGTTGTACCCAATTGTTCATTAGTTTTACTGAGTTATGTTGTAGAAGTAGAACACCACATAGCTCGTAACTTAGTTACTCTCAGCAAGGGACAGGATACAAATGAGTTGCATCTTGTCAGTGCTTGGATAATATCATGGAACATTTGGATACAACTACTTTATTATATTTTCTGTTCAATTAGATCTTTGATAAACAATGTGCTTTTCAATCCTGTGCAAGAGTACATGGACGGCACCTGCACTCCTCCGCTCTCGACTAGCACTGTTGAGATCATGATGACGGCGCTAGGCGTGAAGAGCTCCAGCAGGACGCCGACAGCAACCTCAAACTAGAAGTTGAATGTTCTTGTTTCCATTTACATGGCTGTAAATTGTCAGAAATTGTCATGGCTGCAAATTGTCATGCAGTTGTTTTTTCAAGGCTGCAAAAATGTAAATTGACATGGCTTATTCAGTTTTCAGCATTCTGTTCATCTTATTCAGTCTTGGCTGGCAGTTTTTGTACTCATCTTATTCAGTTACCTGTACTGATCTTATTCAGTATTGCTGCGATTTTTTTTATGAAGCTTGCTGTGATTTTTGAGGTTGAGGAATGGAATGAACTAACATGTAGAAAAATGGCAAACTGTACAGTTGTCATTAGGCATATGATGCTTTGCTTGTTACATTCAGTACCTGTCATTCAACACCCACGGTCTCCGCGTAATTATAGGAACGAAGTCGCCACGATCCCAGAAAGGGTCAGGTGAGCGGTGATAATGGTGCGCGGTGATAATGGCTGCCGGCTATCAACGGTGAAACGGGCAGTAATTACGCCGCATGAGATGGTGGTTTCACTCTTTCCCCGGCGGAATTAGCCGTGGTTTGTTGGGCCGTCGTTATGTCTAGTTCAAATAAATTAGCTCTCAATATTTGGCACACACTTCAACAGCCCAATGGTTACACCATTTAGCGGTGAACGTGCCCTCGTGTTCGAAACTTGATAAGTTTTTTCTAATAAGTTTTTGTTTTTCTTCTCTATGTTCTTTAATTTTTGTGTTTTTTTTTCCCTAGACACCCCTATTTTGGCTCCATTAACATAGTAGTAAAGTTTGAGATGATTTGGAGACAATGGTGATACATATATCTTCACATGTTGCGACATCTCCCACATACCACACATGCCGGTGAATGTAGGAGACATGTGATGCCTTTGTGGCGATGTGCACCACCACTTTGTCGTAATCCAATGAAACTTTTCCTCATGATTTATACACCAAATTGGTGTGTCCATGCAATTTTTTAGATTTTTCTAGGTAGGTTAGGGTATTTTAGCATTTATTCTTTAGTAATTCAGCAAATTTTTATAATAATAGGTAAATTGTTTCAAAAATTTCGCAAATGCACACAACATCTTAGTTTGGATCCATGAACACCCTGTTAAAGTTTTAGATGATTTGAAAGATAGTGTTGATACACATATCTCACATGTGATGACATCTCTCACGCGCTAGTTATATTGGTCATTGGTATTAATGTATGCCTTTTTAGAAAAGTGCTCCAACACTTTGTCGAATCAAATCGAAACTTTGTTGTCATGACTATCCACCATAAATGGAGTGTCCATGTAAGTTTTTGGATTTTTCTACCTAAGTATAGGGAATTTTAACATTTATTCTTTAACAAATCACTAAATAATTACAATAATTGATAAACTTGCTTTGGATACGCCGGATTTGTAGTTCCACCTCCACAAAGTCATTACAATATTACTGCCATGCTCGCAGACATGAAAAAGTGTAAAAAAAAGGAAAAAATGTGTTACAAATAGCAAAAGAAGAAAAAAGAGTAAAAAATAGTGTCACTCAACGTAGGTCGAACCCAGGAGTCGTGGGTTTGAAGTTTTAGGCGCAATACCATTAAATTTATTAAAGGTGCTTTCGATAAGTTGGGCGGGCGAACATATTTAAATGGTTGCTCTTTTTTTTGGTCTGGGCTGTTCTCGCTCAGTTGACTGAGCTTCTCATTCCCCGCGTCTGATCCGCCATAGCCGGCATCGCCACCGAGGCCAACCTTCTCCCTCCCCACGTCGATCGGCCTCCTCAGATGCACTTCCCAGATTCCACGGCAGCTGGTTGCCAGGCCCATGCTGCCGCCATCGCGGAGCCCGTCCCTCCTCCTGCTATGCTGATCCGCCTCCGCCTCCGATCCAATCAGCGGGAATCCGAAGCGCGCGCCCGCGTCAGCCATGGTAGTGGCGGCAGCGGCGAGATCCACCGACCGCCATGGCATTGCCCCGACGCGACTCCTACCTCGACGTCGGCGAGGCGCCCCACCTGCGCTGCGGCCTCGTCATGCCCCCAAGGTGCGTGCCCACGCAACGTTCCGTGGCCTCCTTCAAATTTGTTTTCACGCAATGTATATCTGTTTGCTTGTTTATGTCTTCCTTACAATGAATCAAACAACACTGATGTTTTGTATCGGTAATTTGCAATGAAAAAATCTAATCTGGTAGCACGCTTAAACAAATTCAAGATCCATTACAACTTACAAATTAGAGAGGACATAGTTCTAACTATTGTTTATAAGGGCTGGTTAGATATTTTCCTGGATGAATCGTCCGTTTAACTCGCTTAGCGAGAGTCTCGCTACGGAAATCTTCTTTGACAGTAGGAGTAGCAGTGTCAACATTTCTCTTGGTGGGTTGTCGTCCTTTTCTAGCTGCAGCCCCTGTACCTTTTCCAGATCCTCCTGGTGCTGAATTTTCTGCATCCTTATTCTTTCGCGGTCGTCCTCTTGTGTTTTTGGTACTGTTTTTTGCTTCCACTGCTGTTCCCGTTCCTTGCGGTATTATCTGAACATCGCCTGCATCTTCATTCTGTCGATTCCCCTCTTGTTCATCCGATTTGCCGCCAAGTATGCTTCTTTCTATGTATCATCAGCACAAAATATGTAAGACCAATTAATTTGTGTGGACTAAAACAAGTTGCCTTCGAAAAAGATATGAAATCACAAAAAAGCATATACCGTAATAGGATTTTTTGTATGATTCCAATCGTTTTGTATTGAATCGAATACAACAGCCTGCGTGCATATCTTGAAACAAAAACTCTCCATGTCTTCCTGCACAAGATAAATGTAGTGCATGTATCACATAGGATTTTTCATTTCATTCAGTACAAGTTGGAATTCATAATTATTCTTAGACTCACACTAGTGAAACCATGAGCCAGTTTCTTTCCATCCCATGCCAGAATGTGTTGTATTACAAATGCAGCACATGTAAAACTGCAACGTAGCATGAACATAAGTCTCGTTAGGAAATGAATCGCAAACATTA
The DNA here is from genome assembly GCA_015847255.1 of Hyparrhenia diplandra. NCBI lineage: Eukaryota > Viridiplantae > Streptophyta > Magnoliopsida > Poales > Poaceae > Hyparrhenia > Hyparrhenia diplandra. The sequence continues at coordinate 10,453 of JADLZK010009405.1, forward strand.
GTATACAAAGCTAAAAGAGTACCTGTTGTATTGTCTTGGTGTATCTTCGACATAAACAGGTTTCCAGTCGCTAAAGTTAAATGTGTGTTTTCAAAGTGAACAAAGCCATTGAGGTCCGAAAAGTCAACGCGAAGACTGTATGGCTTCCACCTATAGTGGATGATCACGCATATGACAAGTTTGAACACACAACAGTTGGTATATGATGTGTAGAGGATTTGTACTTACCATTGTCTCCTCTTTGTCTATGTCTCGTGATGGTAAAGAATCAAGGATCTGTACCTCTTTGTCTTCAAAGTTTAGCACCAAAAGATTCCAGTGGTTACCGAGTAATATGCATAGGCACGAAAACCTGGAACGTTTAGCATTAATTAACAAACTATTGAATGCACGAATAGAATTTGAACAGGTGATGTTTCATCATCATCGAGATAGCAAAAATAAAAATAAAAAAACAAAATCAAGATTACGTACCAAATGCTTTCCTTCACATTTCTCAGATATTCTATTCATAAAAGTTTCACTTTTCGTCCAATTTGGGTCTACCAACGTTTGGGCCTCTAACGTTGTTATAAATGAGGCTGAATCAGTTCGACATTGCACATATGGATATATGCATTTATAACCTGCAAAAAGGCTGCGTTAGTACATAGTAATGCGTGTGCACATGATCACACTGACGACATGGATCCGAAAACAATCTTACCTCGCCTGTTATGAATTTATCGGAGACATTTCGTTAAGATCTCCTGCTGTAAGAATAATGTCACCTATTTCTACAACCTTTAGCGCACTCGTAACTATTTATTACGAACCAAGCAGCTTCCTGTCAATTTCAGTGGTAGCGTAATCTTGGTTTATAATTGGCTCTCTTCGTTTGATATGCAATGTGGGGGGTTGGTTTGTTGCTCCATGGTATTTTCAATGGTATCCGTTGTTGTAGTAGGTGGTTCAGCATCTATTTTTTCCTTTGATATGGTGGAAACGTTTGCGCGACGTTTGCTGCAATTGGTATTGTTTTATTAGATTGGAAAGTATCAATTATATTGATATCATCAGACAAGAACTCGTGATAACTAAACTTTTGTGAACAAGCAATACCTGAAAATGTGTGTTTGTGTTATCATTGCACATAAAAGGTATATGTGGATCAGCATGTGCAGTTGTAGAAGTAGTTTGTTCAATTAGCATCTGCAGTAGCTTTTTGATGTCCTGCATTTCGACACATAGTTAGATATTGAAGCATGGGAGTACTTGAAATTACTACCATCACGTTGGTTACCTGAATCTCCTTACTCATTTGTTCATGATAATCCTCTACCTTAGCTTCCAGCTTACTGATCCTATCTTCCAGGCATCCGTCCATTGTAAATGTAGCAAACTCCTTCTTTTGTTCCACAAATTTCTTCTCAAGTGTGTGGCTCATATCAACAAGTTTGCTTTCCACCTCTAATTGAAGCTCTAATTTGGTTTTTGTCTTCCAATGTGACAGGCTTTGCACCTACCCAAATAGGATAAAAAATAAGCACACGTAATGTTGTACAACTCATAAAAAGATTTGAGACTGACTTCTTAGAAGCTTGGACGGGCTGTCTGCATATTTTGATGCTCGGCGCTTGTGACATTGGCTTCTGTTGCGCTTCTGTTTAAGCAAGGGGCACATGAAGCTGCAAAACAATCTAGTTAGTTAGATTAATTGAACCTGTATAAAACAACCCCATAATGGTTCAATGTCTGGAAACTTACAGTGCCTCCATCAACCACCATCAGTAAAGCAGGCGATCGGTCGGCATTCTGTTGATTCAAAACTCTATGAGCGATTGTGATTATTGTGTCTTTGCTGGTGTATAGTGCGATGCTGGGCAGGCTCTCTGGCAGCTCAATACCAACACTATAAAAAGGCCGAAACAAATATGTAAGACCAATAATAAAATGTCCATAGGTTATGATCATACCATATGGAACTGACCTGCAATAAAACCAAATTTCCTTGATGGTAGTTTCACTCTTATTCTTTGTAACTGATACATGAGAGTTCAACAAGTGGTTAGAGTAAAAAGACCCCGGTTGAATTGTGGAATCTTGAGACATCCTTGAACAAGCTCTATATATAGCTCGAATTGATTTTGGATTTCCTGTTGGTGATGCTAGGATGCAACCAATTCGCGAACAATCTGAATGCTCTCTTAAAGTCATCATCTGCAGGCAGTTGTTTTAACCATCTTTTCTAGACAGCGTATGTCTAGCTTATTGTTTATCATTGGCGAACCTATTGAAATAATTCTGACTGCTTAGTTCCATCTTTACTCTTCATATTTTTTTATTTAAATATTCATCTCACGTCAATGCCTGTAATCTGGGTCCCATTATATCACGGACATCTTGTAGATCAATAGTAACTACCTGACCACATAAAATTGAATCCTCTGTTGCTGACTTGGTATGTGTGTCTGCAATGTCTTTTATCATGCCTTTCTAAGAGTAACATTTGCATTTTAATCAGATCAACAAATCCCATTGCCTCAATAGCGTCAATTTTGGGTTTGATTTCTTTAATTCTACTATGGCGTTGAATAGTCGTAGGCTGAGTGTATTTGCATGCCAATCTTTCGTCTGCAGATACC